>PVKU01005681.1:0-118313 GCA_004027475.1 Anoura caudifer | reverse complement strand
TTTGTGTTTTGGAATTTGTGCATTGTTTAGAAGTTTAGAAATAAAAAGCTTTTTCTAAGTTTCCATTATATTATTCAGAGAACCAGATAGTTTAAGCAAAAATATTGTGACCTTTATAACCACTTAATGGAGAATGTTTAAAAAAATCATTTAAAGTCCCTAAGAAGTAAGGTACCTATTTTCTGCTGGATACTGTTTCTGTAATTCCAGTCACCATCACCACGTGACAAGGAAAGCTATCAACGTATTCTTCCCTGTGGATATGCTATACCCTGTCAAGGTAAGAAGAGAGCTGAAATGAGCCTTTGATTCAGTCAATTATGATTTCTACTACAAAAAGTATTTAAAAATAACTACTAAATGTTACCTTGTCACATAATAAAACATCTGAGTAAAAGTACTATATTCTATAATTGACTTCTCTAATTGACAATCTCTAATTTATTTATTCTATTTGACCCCAAACAAAATTTTCCAAGAAAGTTTCAGATGTCATCAATCAGCTATTTTAACTTTTTATTACATCTTAGTTATCAAATCCTCATATGTTGTTACTCTAAGCCTGTAATAATTGAGGTCATTGACTAAGGTGTACTTACTCTGCTAATCCCTGCTTGTTTTTCACAAATAACTAATCTGTGAGGAATATCTCAAATCATCATTTCTATTTCTGAATCAGAAAATCAAAGAGTGAAGAAAATTGTGGATGGCATGAACTATGAGGAATATTAGACTTCAACATGGGCAATGTAACAATCTCTTTTATCTGGAAAGAGATGGATTTGATACACTGTCATTAGAAGTTCAAGATGCCCCAAAACTTGAATTATTTGATTCTCAATACATAAAAAATAGGAAGGATATCTTTTGTTTATTTGTATGTCAGGAGAACCTTTATATACATGTAAAACTTTAAAGGAAGGCTACCTTTCAAAGACCTGGATATTAAATGAATGAATGAATGAATGAATAAATAAATAAATAAAATTTAAATTTGATGTCATTTTAGGCATCAAGGTCATTTTGCAAGGAAATAAGTGATTAGGTCAAAACAATGGGTCCCGATCATAGATGCACTTGTTAAACTTTGAAAACAATTAAGGCAAGACAGTTCACCAGCAGACAGCTTTTGCCCTATTGGAACGCTGCCTGAGACCACCACATTAGAGCCAGTTATCATACCACAGGGTGGCAGGCTGTGCAGAGGACCTCTCTGTGTCCCCCAGTTGACAGCTAGCATTCCAACCTAGCCAACTGCATATGCAACTAAATGAAAAGGCCCCGCAAAACTGGCAGAAGAGCCATCCAACCAGCCCACAGGAGTGTGAGGATAATAAATTCTTGTTAAGTCACCATGTTTTGAGGTGGTAAAACAGATTGAAATAATTGAGAAAGAGACTTCGTGGAACTCAACATGTACAAAACCCAACTCATTTTTCTTGACTTTCACTTCACTTTTTGCAGTACTGGTACCTCCATTTCTCTTTTACTGGTTTGGAATAGAGGCCTTTTTTTTTTTTTTTTTTTTTTTTTTTTTTTTTTTTTTTTTTTTTTTTTTTTTTTTTTTTTTTTTTTTTTTTTTTTTTTTTTTTTTTTTTTTTTCATTTTCTTTACTTCCCTCTCCCTGATAGACAGTGTATTTGAATCCTCATGTAATTGTCATTGTCATAAAGCATGACTCTGATTATACTCCTTTCTACCAAAAAAAAAAAAAAATCCATAAATGGCTTCCTTTGCCTAGATAATAATGTTCTTGTTCCTTACTCTTATTTAATGAATCACCTTTCCAATTCTGGTTGCAATGTGTATTTCCAGGCATAACTTATCTTTTTTTAAAGTTATCACTTTTCTTCAAAAATGCCAACTTCTGCCAAACTAGCCTAGTCATTGTTTGTAGACTATGCCATAGCATGCCTTCTTTAATACTTTTGCTCTTCATTTTTTAAAAATTTGGTCTCAAATGAATTCACACTACCTAGATCTTTCTCATTCAAAAATGTCCAATACAAATTCTACCTTCTACATGAGGCTTCTTCCATAATTGTTCCTAGATTTTTTTAACTCTTTTATTATTTTATTGTCCAAATCAGTTAACACCCACTATTTAGTCATTTATTATAGTTTTATTTATTATACAGGTTTTTCATGTACACGTGTTTTATCCACACACCTAAATTGCAACATGCTAGTTCCATACTTGTGTAGAGCAAGGGCAGAGTGGACTTTTTCAACACCTTTGACAATCCAATATGGAGTCACTGTGAGCCATGACGGTTACGTCAGTGCTACACCAAGACCGAGGTAATGGGATGTAACAAGACTACCCTTAAGAGGGGCCCAGAATGCTGCAAACCACAGCTCTGCACACTTGGATCAGGACTCCATCAGGACACTGGTATGAGTGGGACCTTCACCCCTGGTGGGCTATAAAAACTCAGAGCTCTGACCACCCAATGCTCAAGTTTGGCTGTACCATGGATCATGCTCAGAGCCCTGGTGGACATGTGCCCCCACTTCAGAGGGCTGGCTTGAGACTGATGCCTTCTTCTTCACCTGCAGACACTGGCAGTGACTGGAACCTCGCAACCATGCTCTCTTCACCAGCTTCAGTTGCGTAAACTCCCCTCTCTGTGTATAATCGGCATGTGACTCTATTGGTTTATTAAGGAAGCCTCCCCTAATAAACCTGGCATTGTGGAAAGACACTAACTTGTTCCCTTGTGCACCAACAATATCTTATGCCTTGTATAAACATAAACTGTTATCAGTAAATATTACTTGATGTTGAAGGAAGCAGCAAGATTTGAGTAGGTGCAGAGAGAAGAGGCATTCTAGAGGAACAAGAGCAACAACTGAGAAAATATATTGTTTGTTCCAGAAATGGGAAAGATAATATCAAATAAAAAGTTGAATTATTATCCAACAACAACAATAGCAGCAGCACTCAGCTATCATTCTTTTCCTTGCTTACTTTTCTCCAAGGCACAATGGTACTCGTTTTTGCCTGAATACTTTTTTACTTGTGGGAAATATGATCACTGAAATAGAATTTTAGTATTACTTTGCTATTTGCAAGAACTGAGTTTAAGGGAGGAAAGAGTGCGAGTGTTCACTAACCATAGGAAATTACCACCATACCCCACTCCCTTACCATGTAAAATTACAGGATCTATTTTATGACTGAGTTCTACCCCCTTCCCAGTTGCCTTGTGGTTAGCAAGGAAGGAAATACATCATAACACTGAGCAAGGTGGGGAAAGAGAGAGACTTGTAGTCAAAAGTTTCTAAGAGCTCTTTGAAAGGGGTACTGTTTATATACATTTGAAAAGCTCAGAGTTGGTCAATTGAAACACTGAAGAACTACTATTTATGGGAGACCTTAACTTTCCCCAACAACTGACATAGTGCTGTCTTCATTCAGCAAATTCATTTATTCAGCAAATATTCTGAGTGCCCACTCTGAGATGGGCATTTTTCCAAGGAAAACATGCCTTACAATAAACAATAAACAGAAATTATATACACAAAGGTTGAAAAAAGTAGGAAAAATATATACCAAGAGAATACTGACTAAATGAAAGCTGGTCTAGATATATTAATATAAATGAAATACACTTAAAGCAAAAATATTACTAGCAGTTCACTTCACAATGTTGAGATGTTCAATTCACCAGGACGATGTCATAATTTTATTTCTATATGCTCTGATTAACAGCCTCAAAATATATGTGAAGCAAAAAAAAATGACAGAACTATGATGAAAAATAAATCCACAATAATAGTAGATTATTATAGAAAAGCTAATTTTTTTTTACCATCCCTTTTCTCCCTACATCTTTGCATTGCTCATTCCCTTCCTTTTGGAGTTTTTTTAAAGTTTCTTTTTTAAATTGATTTTAAAGAGAGAAGTAAGGGTAGGGGGAGAGAGAGAGACAGACAGACAGACAGACATCGCTTTGTGTTCAGTCAATTATGAATTCACTGATTTTTTTCTTGTATGTGCGCTTACCAGAGGTTGAACCTGCAATCTTGCTGTGTTAGGACAATGCTCCACCCAACTGAACTAACTGGCCAGGGCTCATTCCCTTCATTTTTTGCAGGTATCGCCTCAGAGAATTATTTTCAAGTTATTTCATTTAAAACAGTCTTCTCATTCTTTATAGTATGTATATAATTTGCCCAGCATCATACTATTCATTTACTTGTTTATTAATTCCTCCCCTACTAAGAGTATTCCATGAGGATAGGGATATCACCTTTCTCATTCACCATGAAATCTCTGGTTCCCTGAACAATTTCTGAATAAATGAATAACTAAATGAACAATTGCTAGATACTTCTCTGCACAGTAGACCCCCCTTATTTGTGGGTGATATGTTCCAAGACCCCCAGTAAATGCCTGAAACCATGTAGAGTAACAACCCTATATATATTGTTTTTTCCCTATACATACATACCTATGATAAACTTATGAATTAGACATAGTAAGAAATTAACAATAGCTAATAAAAACAATTATAGTATAATAAAAGTTATGTGAATGTGGTTTCTCTTTCTGTCTTTCAACATATCTTATTGTACTGTACTCGCCCTTCTTGTGATGATGTGAGATGACATAATGCCTATGTGATAAAATAAAATAGGATGAATGCCATAGGCATTATGACATAGCATTAGGCTACTCTAAGAGTTACTTGAATACAAGCACTGCAAATATATGACAGTCTATCTGATAAATAATACAGCTATTAAATGACTAACAGTCAGATAGCGTATAGAGTGTGGATATGCTGAACAAAAGGATGATTCATATCCCTGGCAGAAAGAAGTGGAACAGTGTGAGATTTTACCATGCTTGTAATAAAATTTATCAGTAGTTTATTTCTGGAATTTTCCATTTATTATTTTTGGACCATGGTTAACTGCAGGTAACTAAATGCACAGAAAGCAAAACTGTAGATAAGAAACTTTAAATTCATTATCGTAATTCTCCCAACAATCTTTACTTTAGAGGAAGTGGTAAACCATTAACTCAATCTCACACAGTAAATGACAGTCAAGATTTGAATCCGTGGATATTGCCTCCTTGTAAATCCTTGGCATTCCACTGGACTTGGGAGTCCACCATACGCTTTTCTTACACAGGGATATGACATTTTACTCATTCAATAAAAACATACTGAGATGCCTAGTGGGCGTAATATGTGAGAGATGCAACAGTGGGGCAGAAATGTACAGTGCCTGATTTCATGGGGTGTTATATATTATTAGCGCAGAAGACGTTAAATAATTCTTGCATAATGAATTATTTAGTTACAATTATTTCGGTATCAGAGGGATAACTTAACATACTTATGACACTACATAACAAAGAAGCTGGGGATTCAGGGACAGTTAAGTGGAATAAGTGATATTTGGGTTGAAATTGATTTCAAACAGAATGTCATGTGTACCCCAGGCACAGGGTAAAATGCATCATGGTAGAAGAACCATTAAAAGAAAACTTTTATTACTGTATGTATCTCTGAAACAGAAAGACTTAAACTGTCTATAATACTGTCATTATGCCTAAGAAACCAATAATATTTTTAAATATTCAGTTAAAATTAATATTTTTCTAATTGTTTCAAGAAATGTCCTTAAAGTTGATTTGTCAACATAAGGATCTACTCAAGATTCACACACTACATTTGGTTGAATTGTATCTTAAGTCTTTTAAACTATTTAACACTTCACCATCTTTTTTTTTCTTAAATATATTTCTTGAAAAAACTGGGTCATTCTGTATAATTGCCTTTATTTTGGATTTTTCCTGGTGACATCCTCATGCTGTCATTTAACATGTTCCTCTGTCTCCTACATTTTCTGTAAAACTGGTAATTAGGTAAGAGATTTGATCAGATTTGGGTTCAATGTAGGGAGAGCAGGAAGACTTCACGGGTGTTGCATATGTTTTACTGAGTCAAATCAGGAGACATACAAGCCTAATTGTCTCTCCTTTTGTGATGTCAGCAGCCACTGATCATCAGGATTTCTTTAGGGATTGCAGATTGGTAACATTTTCATTTTACCATTCTTTCTTAATTTATTTACTGGAATATTTCTCCATGGAGAAACTTTCTCTCATTTATTTGCTCAAGTTACCCTGAGGTGCCATTCTTACAGGGAATGCAAGATAAATATCTCGTTGATTCTCTTTGCTTACTTTCTGTTTTCAGAATGATGTGTTGGTATCCTAGCATTCTCCACTGGATTCAGTGTTGTTTTTTTTCCCATGTCATTGTTATTATTATATGGACTCTGGATTTTTACAAATTTGATATGTTCCAGTGAAAAATATATGCATATAATTATATAGGATGTATTCCAAATATATATAGTATTATATAATATTAAAATAAACATATATAATTCTGGATAGATAATACCATTATTATTACTAACAATATGGTTATAGAAGACATTAATATTTCTTCTTTAATTGATTTTTAGAAAGAAACATCAACTGATTCTTATATGTACCATGACCCGCAACCTTGGGGTATCAAGATGATGCTTGTACTAACTAAGCTACTTGACCAGGGCTTAGTAATTATTTTATCCTTATCTTTGTAATTATTTTTATCCTTAGAATATGTCCCAGTAAGGATGTATAGTTGTGATGTTGTGATTAATAAAAATTATATATTCAGTCTTCATCCCTGTTACTGGCACAGAGCACCCAAAATTCTTAGAATGTCCCAAGTGGCAAGAACACTAAAAGGAACTTTTGTTCTAATATTTGGTCTTTGACCCTGCTTCCTGAAACTGAGCTCCTGAAACCCTTGTCATTTCTTGGGTGACAGGAGTACCTTTTGTTTTAATGAGGCAACTCTGTTGGGACTTCTGGATGGTTCCTGGATAAGAGCTTGTTAGTGAAACAACCGAGCCATAATTAGAAGATTGAAATTTTCAGCCCTGCTCACCATTCTCTTGAGAGGGAAAAGGGCTAAAAATAGAGTTAAAAGATCCATCATGCCTACAACGTAAAGCCTCCATAAAAATCCCAATAGTATGTGGTTCAGAGAACTCTCCAGGACTGTGAACACATCCCCATACCTCGAGGACAACATACTCCAGTTTCATGGGGCAGAAGCACCTGTACTTGGGACCCTCCTAGACCTCTCCTTATGTATCTCCTCACCTGACTATTCATCTGTATCCTTTATTATATCCTTTAAACACCTGGCAAACACGTTTTCCTGAGATCTCACAGTCTTTGTTTTAAAGTGATTCTCATGAGGCCCTGGGAGGGTAGCTCAGTTAGAGTGTTGTCCTGATATGCCAAGGTTATGGGTTCAATCCCCAGTCAGGGCAAATACAAGAATCAACCAATGAATGCATAAATAAGCATTCATAAATAAGAACAACAAATCAATCTGTTTCTTCTCTCTCTCTCCCCACCTTTCTCTCTCTCTCTGAGATCAATAATATAATTTTTTTTTGAAAAAATGATTCTTACGAGATGGGTATGATAATGTAGAACAACAGTTGGATTCAAACTCTTTCTGACAGATGGAATAAATTAAGGTTACCGGTTTATATAGCTAAAGCTTTTTCTTATTTATATTTATGGAGAAAAGCAATCTTATGGAAGCTACAGTTAGACTTTGGGCAAGGGTGCTTCTATAGCCACCTGTACTTATTAAAAAAACTTAACCCTCACCTCTTTTTTTCCTTTACTATTAGAAACTGAGGATGGTAAAGATTGGTGGGCTTGGAACTATTTCTAGATCTGCATTTATGGTTTCACAAAGATTTGTAAGATAAGAACAATTGTTCTCAGTTCCTCAAAGAATTGAGTTGTAACTTAAGTGACATTATAGGTTGATTTACCTGTCAACTATATATTCCTAGTTTGATTCTCTCCCTCTGGGTAGTTTTATTTTAGCTTAGGGGAGGAGGACTTAAAAAAATTCCTATCAGGCTCTGAATCATCAGCTTCCAATTTTGCCAAATTTCTGATAAAAATGTAATTAAATACTTTCAATTGTGTCATCAGGTTTCAGCTTAGACAAAGAGTAAATATTTCTGTAAGCATTAAATTATTCCATGGACTCAAGAGGGTGTCACTTATCACCATCCAGAGTCATTCCCTCTGACAGCCCGCAAGTCCCAGGCAGACAGAAAGCCCCACTCATCCCTAGGACACAGGTGAGAGCTAGCACTAGAAGAAAAAGGATCAATAACCAATTGGTCTAGGTTTGGGAAAAAGGAAATACGTGAAATTTTATTCCCCTCTCTCACTATGCTTAGGAGATTATCTGTTTACAAAAAATATTGAGAATCTCTGTTGGGTTTAAGAAACCCTCTAATCATGGCCCTTAGATTGGTCTTAAACCAAGTAGTAGAGAAGATCCGAGGACAATCACCTGTAAGAAATAATACTAGTTTTATAGTTTTTCATTTTAGGCACCTTTTATCTCTTTAACATTTCAAGCCTTTCAGAACAAATCTTTCAATGAAGCTCTATTTTTTTTTCTCCTTAGCATATCTAATTAATATTGAAGGGTAAATTTATATGCCTTCTGTTTTATAATATTAGGCAGGGGGATGTTCCCCACAGTGAGAGACAATGTCTATTTCCACAATACAAAAAGGTACAGGAGACACTTCATATAAAGCCTGTTGAAAATTTACCAATTCACCTATAAACTTTTGCCTTAATTTCATCAACTCTTACATTCTTAACCATAGCCTCCATGAGGACTCTATCAATAAGTTTTGGTTTTACAATACCCGGTAGGAGATGTATTTCTAGCCAGACATAATAACCATTCCCATAAAATATTCAGGTAAAGTTGATATAACTTCTTTACATAAGACTTGTTAAAAATTCCAGTTTTCATAATTTTATAAATCCTTATATGTCTATATTCTTTTAATCTAATGGTAGCCTGAGTCAGTGCTTCCCAATGGGTTTTGACACCACAGGTCATGGAAGTCTCATATCAAAGAGTTCCAGAAATTTCTCTTTTCTATCCCCTGACCATTTCACTCATTCTTATGTGAAAAGGCTTTGGGTTCTCAGCGAGGGATCCTGCCAAGATTCCTTGGCCCTGTTGTCAATCTTTAACTGGATTAACTTGCCTAACTGTTTCCCCAGGTGATTTCTGGTCAGGTTTTCTCATTGTAACTTCTGTCTTCTAGCTTTTTAAATTCTCCAAACTGAAATAAATAGAAGCAGACTTGCTCAGGACCCTTTAATTTTGAGGGACTAAGGAAAGGACTTTCTGGCTCACCCAAACATAGGCAATACTGTATTAAAACATTTGTTTTAATTCCATTAATATCCATTTCATTGATCCAAATTTAAGAAAATAACCATCTAAAGGTATCTACTTTTCCCTGGCTGGATAGCTCAGTTGGTTAGAGGGCTGTCCCAATATACCAATGTTGCAGGTTTGATCCCTGGTCACAGAACACACCAGAATCAACCAATGACTGAATAAAAAAGTAGAACAAAACAGACTTCCGGCTAAGATGAACTTTGCCTCCTCGAACAACCAAAAGAAGAACAACAACAAAAAGAAGAACAACAACAAATTTAAAAACAAAAAAAAAATTCAAAACTGCCAGAAAATAGGACTGTATGGAAGTCTGACAACCAAGAAGGTAAAGAAGAAACATTCATCCAGACCAGTAGGAGGGGCGGAGACATGCAGGTGGGGCAGAGAGGACTCATGGTAAAGCAGTGGCTAGAGGACCAGGACAGGCAAGGTGGCAGCCGGTGGATTGGGTGGTCCCACATTTGCATGTGGGTAAACCAGGAGGAACAACTGGGGAGAGAGACAGACCACACAACCCAGGGTTCAGCATGGGGAAATAAAGCCTCAAAACCTCTGACTGTAAAAACCTATGTGGGTTGCAGCAGTGAGAGAAACTCCCAGCCTCACAGGAGAGTTAGTTGGAGAGACCCACAGGGTCCTAGAATGTACACAAACCCACCCAACCAGGAACCAGCACCAGAAGGGCTCAATTTGCTTGTGGGTAGCAGGGGAAGTGACTGAAATCCGGCAGAGAGTGGAGCAAGCGCCATTGTTCCCTCTTGGACCCCTGCCCCACATACAGCACCTCCATACAGCGAGGTAGGTTGCCTCACCCTGGTGTATACCTAAGGCTCCGTCCCTTACTACCATAACAGGTGCATGGAGACAAAAAAATATGGCCCAAATGAAACAGATCAAAGCTCCAAAAATAGAACTAAGCAATGAAGAGATAGCCAACTTATCAGATGCAAAGTTCAAAACACTGGTAATCAGGATACTCACAGAAATGATACAGTATGGTCACAAAATAGAGGAAGAAGTGAAGGATATGCAAAGTGAAATAAAGGAAGATGTACAGGGACCCAACGGTGACAGGAAGAAAACTGGGACTCAAATCAATGATTTGGACCAGAAGGAAGAAATAAACATTGAACCAGAACAGAATGAAGAAACAAGAATTCAAAAAAGTGAGGAGAGGCTTAGGAACCTCTGGGACAACTTGAAACATTCCAACACCCAAATCACAGGAGTGCCAGAAGAAGAAGAGGAAGACCAAGAAATTGAAAACTTATTTGAAAAAAATAATGGAGAACTTCCCTAATCTGATGAAGGAAATAGAATTCCAGGAAGTCCAGGAAGCTCAGAGAGTCTCAAACAAGTTGGATCCAAGGAGAAACACACCAACAATTAAGTTACCCAAGATTAAAGATAAGGAGAGAATCTTAAAAGCAGCAAGAGAAAAGGAGACAGTTACCTACAAAGGAGTTCCCATAAGACTATCAGCTGACTTCTCAAAAGAAACCTTACAGGCAAGAAAGGGCTGGAAAGAAGTATTCTAAGCCATGAAAAGGCAAGGACCTACATCCAATATGACTCTATCCAGCAAAGCTATCATTTAGAATGGAAGTGCAGAATAAAATGCTTCCCAGATAAGGTCAAGTTAAAGGAGTTCATCATCACTAAGCCCTTATTACATAAAATGTTAAAGGGACTTATCTAAGAAAAAGAAGATGATCAAAACTGTGACCAGTAAAATGATAACAAACTCACAACTATCAACAACCAAACCTAAAAAAACAAACAAACCCCCCCCCCACCCAAAACTAACTAAGCAAACAACTAGAACAGGAACAGAATCAGAGAAATGGAGATCACTTGGAGGGTTATCAGTGGGGAGGGGGAAGGGGAGGGGGAGAATGGGGGAAAAGATACAGGAAATAAGAAGCATAAATGGTAGGTACAAAATAGACAGGGGAAGGTTAAGAATAGTATGGGAAATGGAGAAGCCGAAGAACTTATATGTACAACCCTCAGACATGAACTAAGGTGGGGGAATGCTGGCAGGAGTGGGGTGCAGGGCAGAGGGGAATAAAAGGGGAAAAAATGGGACAAATGTAATAGCATAATCAATAAAATATGCTTTTAAAAAAGTGGAACAACAAATCTTTCAATTTTTCTCCCCCTCCCTTCCTCTCTCAAATCGATAAATATATGTACATATAAACATACTGTATTTTGTCATGTATAATGCACAACCATGTTTTTCTATACATTATACATGGAGTTATTATACCCATGCATAATGTGCATCCTTATTTTTCCCTCAAAAATTTGGGCAAAAGAGTGCACATCACACATGGTACAATATAGTAAATGAATATCCACCGTGCTGGAATAAGTCCTGTGATTTTCTTTTCTGTTTTCTCCTTGTTTTAACCCTATATGTATATATTTTCAGAAGGTGTATCATTTCAATTATTTGATTTGGCAGCCCCTGCTTTTTAAGTACACTTTTTGAATGATCTAATCTAATTGGAAAATTCCTCATAATGGAGCCTAATCTTAGGCTATAATTTCCTTGAAAGCGGGCAGCAGTTTGGCAGGACCCTAGCTGTACGTGGAGCTTGGCCCACATGTCTGTCTGGCCACGTTCTGGAGCTTCCAACTTGACAGTTAGCAACTTGAGTTCTTAGGGCATAAAAGTTTTAGGCTGCCTTTCAGTCAGATTTTGCTATTATTGTCTTTTCCTTCTTCTTAAGTGCAGGACAATTGTACTTGCAATGTCTGAAGGCAAACAGGAAGGGGTCCGAGTAGACATTGATTTTTTTCTAATTTCTGTCCTTCCATCTTATTAAGAAACCTTGATGACTAGCCACTATAAAATATGAGAGCTCTCTAAAATTTTTTCTTTCTTTTCAATTTAGAAGTTTTTCCAATTCAAAAGACCCATCATCTTGCCTTGACAAGGAGGTTCTTAATAGTAACTCAAACCAATAAGAACTATGGATACAAGATGGATCCCCAACAGAGTTCTAAAAGATACAACCTTCACAGGATAAAGTTCACTTCCAGAGTTAGAAACAGCCATTCCAAAACAGGGAATCACATGTCCCCTCCTCACTTTTGCATGGGATGTTAAGATTCACCACATTCGGATCCAGACTACCTGGCTGCCCATCAGATACATGCGCATCCTCTGACTGTTGAAAAACAAGAACAAGGAGCCCTGTTTTTACTTTCTCTGGGAGGAAATGGATCAACACCAAAAACTCTTTTGAGAGCTTGGCATGGCTGGACATAGAGCATGGTGCACCCTGGCAAGGACACCCTCTGGATGGTG
This sequence comes from Anoura caudifer, assembly GCA_004027475.1. NCBI lineage: Eukaryota > Metazoa > Chordata > Mammalia > Chiroptera > Phyllostomidae > Anoura > Anoura caudifer. The sequence continues at coordinate 105,665 of PVKU01005681.1, read as the reverse complement.
GAGGCCAGAGAAAAAATATTTTCACCAGTGATAAAGGTCATGCTCTCAGGAAACATGACAAGATGAAATAAGGGAAACAGAGAATTAATAAAACCCATGAATGCTCATATAAAATAACCAAGGGTCAGTAAGCTAAAGAAACCGGTTTCACAAATATTTTCTCCTGCTAATCTAAATTTAGGAAAACAAAAAAACCTCTCACCACTGTGCTTCCACCAATCTCTGCAGGGACAGATCTAGGAGTCTGACTTGGCAAGAATTCTTAACCTGCCAGCTCATACCAGAGGTCCCAGGGGCGTTTTACTGTAGCAGCATTGGGGTGAGCGGTAATCAGCTGGTATGAAGTGCTACCAGTGGGTGAGAAAGAAACTTTCCTTTACCCTTGAAGGTTCTTTTACCTGGTTTAGTAACTAAATCTACATGAGACAGATTAACAAGAGAACATAACCAAATTTAATTACATACATATGTATGGGAACCACACATAAATGAGAAAGACGGAGAACTCACATACACAAGAGGTTCAGGGATGGAAAGTAAAAATGAGGTATATATGGCATTCTAAGCTAAGGATAAGGTAAAGGTGCTTTGGGAATTTAGAGGGGAAGAAGGTCATTGCAGGACAATAAGAAGAGCAGATGTTCAGTAATTAGTAGCTTGCCTGCCATACGGTATGGATAGGTCAAAAAGGGGAACATCCCTATTTAAATTGTTCTAGGTAATTAAGCTGGACAAAAGTTTCTCTTGAGCTTGCAGGGCCTCAGTTGCCTTTAGCTAAAAATAATCACATACCACAGAAGCACATATGGGGGTGACTTATTCTGAACTCTTACAACTTGATCTGAATTGCAGTAGCTGCCTGCGTGTACGGTGCCTGTAATGTGCTAAACTACTCCCTCCTGTGATTAGTGCCACAGCCAAAAGCAGTTTGGAAATCTCTTATGCAGCTACCTGAAGCAGACTGAGCAGGTATTATATCACAGTAAGCTGTGCAGGGGTCCTAGCCATAGACTCAGCTCACTTTTGTTCTCACATCAACTCCAGTTATTGGTAACTGCCCTACTTGTCAGTGTTCCTCCTTTAAATAGTGTACAGTACATCCATAGTGAGGCTAGCTTATATCTAGCTTTAGTTTCCAAGGTATCCTATATACTTATTGGACTACCCTTCTGACAACAGAAAAAGATTTAAAATTAACAAAGGGCTTGGGAAATTATACATTAATGTAATCAATCCAATTAATGTTACAATTAGTGTCTCTGTGAGATAATAGGATCATAAAATTTTATTAGTGCCACCTAATTGGCAGAGGAAAAATGGTATACATAAAAGGGAATACAGTGTTGGGGTAAAACTTTTAAGGGTCAGGCATATAACTTGGGTCCCATAAACTGAGGTGAATTGGGACCTACTTCAGTTTGTAGATACTGAAATGGAACAATTCATTTGAGCAGTTGAAATGAAACAATCTAACACCAGGTGATAGTGTAACGCAAGGTGGAGACATCACGGTTTGACTTTAAATCCAACAAGGCAAAAATAAAATAAAATTACAGAAACCCACTTCTTACTATGTCTCTCTGTTGAATTTCTGAATATTTTTTACTTTCTTAGAAAGAAAAGGGTCTGATAGTAAGGGAGTGTCTCCTGATCTTTGGCAAAAAAAAATTCCCCCCAAACAGTGATACAAACATACTTGTTATTTCAAAAGCTCACTGGGGCTGCTTTATAGTGAATGGATTTGAGGAAAGCAAGAGTGGAAGTGGGGATACCAGTCTTCCGGGCGATAAGTAATGGTGGAAATTAGATGAATGTGAGAGATCTTTTTGCACTATAAACAATAAGTCTTAGTAATTAATTGGGTGTCAAGGATTAGCAACAGGAAGAGTCAAAGATAATTGTCAAATGTGGCTAGAATTTTCCACACAGGCCTTAAGTAGACATTCGTGGAAAACCTTCAGGCTTTGCATTTGCATTACAGGCTCCAGCAGGAAAGTCGGGCTCAGAGCTGGCAGAGCATGAAAGCCAAGGCCCGGAACATGCCCATTACACCTGGGTGGCTTGGCTCACTGAGCGCAATAATGGGCACTGATACAAAGCAGTGTGTGCCACTTCAATTATCTTTTAATTGAAAATAATTGGAGAACGTTTTACTCAGTCTGGCCATTATGCCCACTGTACATCAGACACACTTTTATGAGGTACAAAGGAACCAATAAAAAAATGAACCTCCCCAGCTGTCTGTTTAGCTTATTTTTACCGTATGATTTGCTACTTTAGAAGTAAATTGAAGCAAAAGTAACTTAACTAAGTTTAAGCTGTCATTTGTATACAGCCTCAAACTTAAACTACTGCATTTCTGGCTTGAGCACTTGACCATGTGGCTGCTGTTGGTACTGTTTGAGACAGGGAGTATGTTCTTGTTGTAAATGCTATTATTGCAGTTATGGGAGAGGTAAAGTTCAGTTTTGGATATGCTGACTTTAGGGTCACTATCATACTCCAAGTGGAAATAAGGAACTAGACAGTTGCATATATTTGGGGTCCAGATTCCAGAAGAAAGTTGTGAGCTAAAGATAAAAATGTCAGAATCCTTAGCTAAACAGATAGAAATTGAATTTATGGGCATGAATGAGATAACCTAGGGAGAGAGGACCATTAGAAGAGAAAAGGGCCAAGAACAGAACCCTGAGAATAACACATGTTTGTTGAGGACAGTGAACAAGATTAGAAGAAAGATGTAGACGGCAGAACAGGTAAGAGAAGTACAGTGTCTGAATACCAAGAGAAAGTGTATTTCAAGGAGAGCACAATCGACAGTGTCAAATGCTACTGAGAGTCATGGAAAATAAAAACCAGTGGAATCCCTAACAATCAAAGGTTATCGGTGGCCTTAGTGAAAGTAGTTTTGGTAGAGCGACAGTAGCTGGAGCTAAACAGAAATTCAGGGAGTGCCTGTGAGGGGAGGAGAGGGCACCAAATACAGACAACATTGAGAAGTTCAACCTGGAAGAGGTGAAAAGATATTAAAAGGAACATTTTAGGATGTCAGAAAAGAGAAAGGAAAGTAGTAAACATGTGTGTTTTCATTGTTACTCATATTTAATTCCACAAACATTTTTTTTTCGATCACATGAAGAGTACAGGGCAGAGAACTAAGAATTGAGAGATGAGTAGACAACAGTCTCTCCCTGAAGATGCTCAAAGTTCAATAAGGCAGAGAGAGACAGACCAATAATCATGTACAAGGGCAGTGCAATAATAGATGCGTTAGATTTAGTGATAGCATAGCAGTGGTAGGGGGGAGTATGCTTATTAGACAGGATATCAGGAAGACATTAAAGTAACTTTTAAACTCAGTTACAATTCTTGTTTGCTAGGATGACTATGAGAAAGACATCTCAGATGGGCAGAAAAGCCTAGCTTATTGGAAAACTACATGCAGCCTTTACAGATCTTGGGTTCTTAGAATCACAATATTTAGATATAAATCCTGCCTCCAACATCACCAGCTCCATAACTGGGTTATCATCACACCTTTGTAAAGCCTCAAATTCCTTATCTATAAAATGAAAGCTGTTAAATCCTGTCTCTTAGGGAGGCTTAAAAGCTGTGAAGCACTTAACTCAGTAGCTGGTATACAGAAAATAATCAATACACATTAACTCTTGTTATATTATGTAGGATCTAAAATGCAAAAAGAGTGGGGAGGAATAAAGCTAAAGAAGAATCAGGAACCAGATTATGAGAGATTTGTCACAACAGTCAGCACTGTTCCCAGCATTAATTAAAACAAACTAGCACAGTTATTAGAAAACAAACTGCAGTCAGGCTTAATTCAACTAAAAAAAAAAAAAAAACTCTTCAGGAAGCATCTTAGTTATAATCTCCTGTTGATGACACCTAAGGCAACAGGTATGTCGAAGTACCTTACAGCCTACTAATTAGGAGGCTGACATTGCTAACCTCGAATTGTTTAACGTGCAAATATTTTTTACGTTAAAACATTTGTAATATAAGGCATTATTTCCCATTAAGATTGTTACTAAAATTCAATTTTCTTATTTTTTCTTTAGACATATTGGCATTAAAAAATAAGCTGGTAATTTAATAATTCTTTGATTTTAGTGAAAAGGCCATTTCAACTCTACCACCAAAACACACCAGAGTTAACCCAGCGTTTAGTGTAGCTGACCTTGAGGGTTTAGTAAGGGCATTCATTTTAAGGGTAGAGTTAAACTCCACAAAAAACTGCAGGTCTAAGGAAATTTGCATGAGGTCGCTATCCTTTTCCTGGTTTGAATTGATAAAGGTTTCTCTAATTCTGAAAGTCAGCAATTTATCTTTTAGAGTTTTATTTTGAGGAAGCCTTATTCTTTTCTTTCCCCCCCCACCCCCCCCCGCCCCTTTCCCTTCCTTTCTTTTCTTTTCTTTCTTTCTTTTTTGGAAGAGTTCAACTTCTCAGATATGTAGATATGTGAACAGTATTCCCTCTACAGAATTGTTTCCTTGAAAAGATAATTCTGAGTCATCACTGCCTGGAGTACTTGATTTAACCTGTCGAGTGTTTTTGAAGTTAAGATCATTATTCTGATACCTTCATTTAGGAATTTTCCATTCCTGGTGAAACTAGTGGTATAATTTCTACTGGAATTGTTGATAATGATTTTGTATGTGATATATGACATGTACTGTTCAGGCTGTTTTTGTATAGTGTGATTTGTTTTATGTACTGTCCGTGCTCCTCAATTTCCCTACTCTTTTTCTGACAGTCTGAGCCTATAGACTATGCCTTATAGCATGCATATATATATATATATGCATATATATATGAAGGTCCTGAACTCCTGCCAGCTATGTAGATCTTGTCTTTAGGCTTGTAGACAATAAACACACTGAGACGATCTCCGAGGGCAGGGTAAACTCCTTCAAGCAGTGGCTTCAAGCAGTGGCTTCAAAGTTGTTGTGTTTTTTTGTTGTTGTTTGGAGTTTTTTGTTTTGTTTTGATTTTGGCCCAAGATCTATTGCAACACCTATATCCCAGTATACAGTAGAGGTATATGTGACTCAATAAAAAATGTTAGTCAACTCTCCCACATTCCCCGAAATTTCTTACTCTATTTCATATAAAAACGTCACCCCTCCTAGGTAGAAACCAGCTAAGTTGACGTTAGGAACCACTAAAGAGTTGTTAAAGGCGGACTGGAATCGCTCCTCTACCTGTCTTCCATTACAGACCATGGGAAATGCGGCTAAAAAGGCAGAGGCCCAAGGACAAGTCCCTGAGCCGTACAAACGCTGGGCCTCAGGCTAGAGCCGGTTTTCTTCAGGGAAGCCGCACCGCTCTAACCTACATCCCAGGCTGGGTGGATGATGCAGGGCTCACCCCATTTCCCTGCCTGCCAGCTTCCTCCTGGTCCGTCCCTCCCCCTTTATCTTTACAGCGCGAATTTAATTTCTCCCACGCGAGTGGGCCGAGCGCCGAAAGATCGATTCTTCTCACCCGAAAGCCGCCATTTTGGGGGAGGAGAAACACTAGGACTTGCAGCAGAGGCTCAACGGGATGTTGACGGGTTTCTGCTTCTATTGCTAACTTTGTGGGGCCGGGACTGAAGAATCTACTGCGGCCCCTCCTCCCACTGCCTCTCCGGAATGTGGCGTCGGCTCCCCAGCGGAACGACCCCCTTCCTCCGAGAGTGAGTGACGGCTGGCGGCGCGGCACGCCCCCGGACGCCCTCCGCTGTCAGTTACCCCGCGCGGGGCGCGCCCCTCCCAGCCAGGCTGGGCGCTTGGCGCAGACTCGCTTGTTTGTTTCTGCAGGAGCTTAAGGAGAGGCCCTAGCCGAGACGATGCCTGGGAAGCTGAAGGTGAAAATCGTGGCCGGGCGCCATTTGCCAGTGATGGACCGAGCTAGTGACTTGACTGATGCCTTCGTGGAGGTTGGTGCAAGGTCCTGCTGCTCAAAACACAGGGAGCGCCAAGCCCTGTGAAGGATCCTACCCATCTTGGCCCCAGCCCCTCTCAGCCCATTCCCCTTCCGACAGTCCTGTGTGCCTGGTTTGTCCAGCCCTCCCTGCAACCCATGTGACGGGTGCGCGGCTCGCAGGCATCTGCAGCACACTGCGCCGCGCGGGGAGGTTGTTACTGTTCTGCATGCTGGGGTGACCCTGATGTCAGGGCTCATTACAGGCCACCTGCCAGTGAGTAGCTCCCAAGGCGTGGCCGCGGGGCACCGAAATACCACACACGCACCCATACACACGCCCTTCTTTTGGGGAGGGTGGCTGTTCACCAGAGTGATGGAGATGATGTTAAAGAATGTAGATACACGTTTGGACACTTGGAGACCCACAAGGGTAGGAGATCCACTCTTTACCATAGTGTTTTCTGAATCTCAGTTAAGTTCTAAAACACAATGTTAACACTTTCTGCTCTTGTCTGGGCTAGTAGGTCTGATGAGCTGTTTGAGGGTAATGTAGTGCCTTGGGGCAGGAATTCAGCTGAATGCCACGTATTTAAATAGCAAAATTGCCTTTTCAATTTAATAATTAGTTTATAACTCATGCAAATTATCGTAGTCCTAGGCCTCTGAAAGTCATAATCAAGTCTATGAAAGAAGCCAAGTAAAAATTGTAATAAAAATTGACATGATAAGCCAGAGGATTAGAACAATAATCATCCGGCCTATTAATACATAGAATTGATAGATGCATGATAATATGCCCTTGATTTTATCTTAATATAAAATATTCTGGATGTTCCATAAAGGTTCTCTCACCTGATAATTGCAGTTTTGCCCCAAAACCTACCATGGTAATTTAAAACATCACCTTCGTTTGAGAAGCAGTTATTGAGTATGTTCTTGGGCCAGATGTTAGGTAATGGGGATACACAGATTTCCAAGGCGTAATCTTTGCTTTCAGGTAGCTCAGAGACTGCTGCACAGTTTAGGTTAGTAGCTAATAACATGCATTGAGTCTTTTTTTTTTTATCCTTACCTGAGGACATGCTTGTTGATTTTTGGAGAGGGGGGAAGGGAGGGAGAAAGAGGGAGAGAAACATTGATGTGAGAGAGAAAAGTCCATCTGTTGCCTCTGGGACACTCCCCATGACTGACTGCAACCCAGGGAGTGCCCTGACGGGAAATTGAAGCTGTGACCTTTCAGTGTACTGATTGACTTCCAACCAATTGAGTCACATGGCCAGGACTATTGAGTCTTTTTATTGCCAGGTCTGTGCTAAGTACTTTTTAAATTTTTATTGATTTTAAAGAGAGAAGGAGTAAGAGGGGAAAAAACAAAAACAGTCCTGCTATTGTATTGTTAGTATCCCATATTACAGTTGTGGTAACTGAGGTCTCGAACAGTAAATAATTTGCCTAAGGTTACTTAGCCTTGTAAATCTCAGTAGCCTCATTGTCTGTTATCTTAATGTCTATTATCTTAATGCTGCTTCCCCAGGCAAGATGATGAGTATTGTAGAACATGGAGACCTAATTCTGTTTCTGATTTTAAGGAGGCTTCCTAAAACAGTGACATTTGAGGTGGGTCTTGAGGGACACTCAGGATTTTTACCAGGCAGAGGGAACATCAAAGGCACAGAATGGGATATATGGTATGTTTAGAAAGTTTGGGATGTATCTGGAGTAAAAGAGTATACTTGGCTAGTGGAAGTTGTGGGTGATAAGGCTGGAGGTGATAAGGCTGGAAAGATAGGTTGGAGTCAAGCTTCATTTTTCATACTGAAGAAATTTTCCTTTATTCTATAAGCAGGGGGTTAGCCAAGGGAGCTTTTTAATCAGAGATGAAATAAGATCATGTTTATATTAGGTTGTTTATTTGTAGGATTACTTGACTGCTGGACCGGACAGACAAGATGAGGCAAGGACAGCAGTTAAGAAGGTGGTTGATACACATGTAGGCAATATGTGTACGTGTAGTATGGCAATGGGAATAGTTTGAAAGGGGAAGATTTGAGACACATTTCTTGTTAGGCTTTAGTAACAAAGGGTTTTTGCTGGTGAGGGAAGAGTTGGATTCAAGGGTGACTCATTAATTCCTTCTTTCCTAAAATAGGTACTGGGTGTCTCCTATTTTCCAGGCCCCACACTAGTCACTGGTCTAGCTGATGCAGGTACATTGGTGAACAAAATAGGCTTGGTTCCTGTTTTTATGAACCTTACATTGTGGTGGGACAGACAGACATTAAACAAATAAAGAAGTGAATAAATATATAATTACAAGTTGTGGTGAGTGCTATGAAAAAAAGCAATGGGAAGAGAATAAGAGGGAACATCTATTTTAGGTTGAGTTATCAGGGGAGGCCTCTGGGGAAGTGTGAATTAGGCAAAGACCTGCTGGATGGGAAGAAGATGGTAGTTGCTAGGGGGTTGTCTGTTTTTGTATAGGGGAGCTTAGAGCAAGAAAGCCTAGGGGAGGAGAGTCTCAGCAGAGGGAAGATCCTGAGGAGATCTGCTTTGTTTTAGGAAGTGAAAGATGTGTGTGGTTGGCATGTTTGTAAGTGAAAAGGAGAGTCTATATCTATAAGATAAACCTGGTTAGTTAGTCAAGGAGCCAACCTTGCAGGATCTCAGAGGCCCTGGGTAGGAGACTGGATTCTGTTGTAAATTTAGTGGGAACCAGCTGTTAAGATGAACACTTGTTGCTGTCTGGAGAACAGACTGGACAGGGGAAAGAGCTGAAGTAGACAACCAGTTAGGAGATTCTATAGTAGTTCAAAAGGAGGTGGTAATGAAGTGCTCAAAAAGAGGTAGTGGATGAATTCTAGACGTGCTTTGAAGATAGACTCTAGAGGATTTGTTGATAGATTAGAGTAGGGACCAGGGAAAGGGAGACTAAAAGATGACACCTAGCTTTCTGGAGTCCTGGGGTCATTTTCTGAGACTCCGTGGGGTTGATGGCGACTGAGTGGGTAGAGTCACCTTCCCTTTGGGCATTTAGAGTTGAGATATCTTTGGACCTTCTGTTGGAGTGATCAAGGAGAAACTTGAATTTGTGAGTATAGTGTTCAGAGAGGGATATGAGTTAAGAAGTGAGCTCACATAGACCAGTGCTTCTCAACTTTGTGAGAGATCTAGGGTCCCCTTTATATAGCAGGTATTTTGAAATCCCCTTTACTATCTCGGCATGGTATTAAATAGTTAATATAACCTATATATGCTCACAATTTATAAAAAAATCAATAGAATGCTCTAACTGTGATACGACAAAGAAATAAAATTATTTTTAATAAATATTTCAATATGGAAGCACTTGTTCATGACCACAGTAGGAGACATGAAGTAATCAGATGAATCCATGAATATTTATTGAGCCTTTATATAAATCACATAGTGTACTGGATATCATATAGCATACCAGGTGTACAGCAATGAAAAAAAAACAAAATTTTTTCAGTCATGGAATTTACATTTCAGTATGAGTGGGAGTTCGTAAAGAAGATAATTAAGTGAAAGATAAAGTATGTTAGGACATGAGAAGTGCCCCATGTGGAGAAAAAGTAGAACAGGGATGCAGGATAAGGGAGTGCCTGACCTGTATGTAACACCACAGGAATATGTGACTGCTCCTTAGACAGTGAGGCAGCTGGGTATTTTTGGCATCTCAGTTCTTCATTGCCACTGGCTGTACGATTTTCCAAAATAGGAAAAAAGAATTGTCCCTTAATGTACATGATGGTTGTATTTCTTGATAATTATGTATATTAAAACCCATCACACTGCTTTTATCTGTAAAACTAAGGTAGTTATGTTCTAGATAGATTTTTCAGCCATGTAACTATCTGTAGGACATTTGAAAGTTACAGCATGAGACAAGCCTTCATTGTTGGGGACTACTTCTTGCGTTGCAGGGTACTACTGTCTCTGGCCTTCCTCATTAAATTGTATTGCTCTTTGTCCCCAAAACAACCCTAGCAATGTATGAAGTTCCTTCAGAAGTTGGTTCTGTCCCCTTTGCAAGTCTGACCTGGGGTGGGGGAAGAGAGAAGAGGGACAGACTCTTGAAAACCTTGACATTCACTATTGTATTAGAGGTGGAGGACTAGGGAAAGGAAACTGAAATTACCAGCCAGTGGATGGGCGATAAATCAGGAAAATACTGTCTCAGAATGCAAGAGAGGAAGTTTCTAGAAAGAGGACTTTCTCAATTGTTCAGCGGCACTGTGAGGTCAAGTAAGAGGACAAAGACATCGCTGGATTGGGTAACATGGACATTGTTAGTGAACCTGACTGGAGGAGTGATGCAGAAGCTCATACTGTAGGGGGTTAAAGAGGGTTAAAGTGTGTGGAAGGTGAGGAGGTAGGAGTTGCACGACTGGGCAACTGTTTTAGGAGGTATGGCTATGATGGGGAGAGGAGAAAGTGTAGTATTTGGCAGAGTACGAAGCTTCTAGTACATAAAAAAATCCGTTGGAAGATAATAGAACATATTTGTGTGCTAATAGGAATAATCCAGCAGAAAAGGAAAGATTACTGCAAGAAAAAGGGGATAATGAAGGATTATAATTTAGTAAAGGGATAAATTGTATGAGGTAGACTATAAGTACTTTGTCACCTCATCAGAGAGGGACGTAATGAAGCCTGGGCTGGTGATGAGAAATCTTTGCTGGGTTTGAATAATGGTAAAATTTTCATAGGCAGAAAGGAAAAAGGGGCATTTTTTTAGATGAGTAGGACAAACTTAGTAAAAGCAAAGGCAAGATGGAGTATATGTAATAGAAGGCAGGGTTCTTGTTAAATAGAAGTGGGAAATAAAATTGGGCAGGGCAGGCAGGGATACAGATGACAGTGGGCTGAAAGCAAAGGGGAAGAGGCTGTGCGGTGGAAGTTGTCTTAACCCACTCCCATGGACTGACTCGTTACGGTCCCAGTGCTCCGCATTCCTTTTTTTTTTTTCTAAAGATTTTATTTTTAGAAAGAGGGGAAGGGAGAGAGAGCAACATTAATGTGTGAGAGAAACATCAATTGGTCACCTCTTGCACAACCCCCACCTGGGGACCGCCCGCAACCCAGGCATGTGCTGTGACTGGGAATCAAACCCGGTGACCTTTTGGTTTGCTGAATGACGTCCAATGCACTCAGCCACGTCAGTGAGGGCTACATTCCTCCTATAAGCACATTCTTTAATGCCCCACACAGTTAGATTATTCTCCAGTGTACTTGTGTGCCTGCTTCTCCTATCATTTGGCTGATGTACTTTAGCAAGAGGCAGTTGTTTATGCCAATTCTATTATTGTAATTTATTTAAATCTTTTACAAATTGGTGAAATAAGCTGATAGTGCTACATAAAGACTTAAGGATATAGTTACTAAAAATTACTATTGAACTAGATGGAGACTGTAAAAAATCTAGGATTCTATGTTCATGGTTTTTTACAAGCAATTTTAAGTTCTACCACCACATTTTAGAGAAACTCAAACTGGCAATTACAGACAATACATTATGGATGTGGTTTATACAAAAAAAAAAAGATGTGTAACTCTAAAAAATGGATCCTTATTCAGTATTACATTAAAAGAGAGAGGAATGAGCCCTGGCTTGTATGGCTCAGTGGATTGAGCATATGCCTGGATTGGTGGCCAGGTCCCCAGTTGGAGGGGTGTGCAAGAGGTGACTGATTGATGTTTCTCACATTGATGTCTCTCTCTCTTTCTCCCTCCCTTTCCCTCTCTCTAAAAATAAATAAATAAAATTTTTTTTAAAAAAGAGGAATGAATATTTGTATTTTATCTTAATGTTTACTATTTACATTATTTTTAATGATGCTTTGATTTAACTAAGTTATTTGATTAGTCAATCAAATACCAGTGCTGACTGTGTCGGTTGAGGGAATTTCTACAATTTGTGAGGCATCTAGGAAGCCAGTGAAGACCAAGTAGTATTTAAAGATAATTATTCTTGCAGGAATCTCAAGGATGAATGGGATGGGATTCTGTACAAGGCAAGTATTAATGGAAATATATCCTATATTAAGGTGTATGTTACAAACTGTTCCACTAAACTTTGTGATCATTTTGTGTTTACCCAGGAACCTTTGAGGGAGCAGGGAGAGAAAAATAAATTAATATTAAATGGGTAGTTTCTGCGTATCAGACATTTTGCTAGGTCTCTCCACGTAAAATCTCATGTTACGTTCGTAGCAGTCACCCTTTTCAGAGGAGGAAGCAGCTTTAAGTAACAGGTTAAATAACTTTCTCAAGGTAATTTAGCTAATGAGTGGGGAAAGAGAATGCTTGTACTTTACCAGGGAATCTCATTAAAGTCTCTGATGTTCTTTAATAAAGTTGTTAGGCATTCACTTAATTGCTGAGTAATAAAATCTCCTTTGAATTAAATAAGGCCAAATGGATTGTGATTCTTCTTTAGAAGAAGGGGAATCATCAAAATGTTGGCAGAATACACACTCTAGCCTTTTTCTTATTTTGAAGTCTTGGTTCTTGTTTGTTTAATGCAGTGTAGGGACTATCGTATCTTTATTGTGCCTAGAGTGGACAGTTGGCCAAAAAAAAAAAAAAAAAAGAAGAAGAAGAAGGAAGGAAGGTAGGAAGGAAGGAAGGAAGGAAGGAAGGAAGGAAACCCTGCAGTATAGTACTACAATATAGGGGGATAAAACTGAAGGGAGTTTTAAATTAGAACTTGAAAAGTAATATGCTATGTTTGGCAATTGAGCCAAAATCCTTAAGTACATTGGCTTTTGAATTGTTTTATAAATCCTAACTACATTTCACTTCAAATAAAGCAGTTTTTAAGTAAATTGGACATTAAGTATTTCTTTGATATTTTGAATATTGAAATGTAATGAAAATTAAATTAGTAAATGAGCAATAACCTTGATTCTTCTGAGGTTTCCTATCCCCTAATTGTTTCATTTAACATTTGTGATTTAAATTTTTTTTTAAAGTTATGCAAGAAACACCTAGCTCCCATTACAGAAGATTTGAATACTCAGAAGTAAAACTTGAAAGCTCCTTACTTTTTTCCTACTATACTGTACTGTATGCCTACACCCTGCTAGTCCCTTCTCCAGAGATAATTGCTGTTAGTCACATATTCTACTACTTGGATTTTTCAGTGGTATTTCATTGACATTTTCCCATGACAGTACATATAATCAACTGTACTCCTTAATGGGATTCTTTAGTTAGTTATTTAGTCACTTTCCTGTTGAATGACTATTTAGTATTTTGCATATTTTTGCAGGGAGGATTCCTTATGAGAAAGTAGTTCTTTAGGATAAAATCCTGGAAGTGGGTCCAGAAATCTATGATTTGAATCAAAATAAAGTTTTTGACATTTGCATTTTATTTTTAGTGTTTTTGAATTTTAAAACAATAACTTTAATCATAGGTAATATTGTTCATGATTCAAAATCCAAAAGGTACAAAATGCATCAGCCTCTCAATGTCTTTCCTTTAACAAAGCTGTCCATTCTGTTCTTTGTAGTGTCCACTGATAACATTTCTTGTATATCCTTCCAGAAACAATCTGTGCATATAAAGGCATATTTTATATGCCTTATAACATTTTGTCATATTTATCTTTGCAAATTGTGCAATACACCCTGTTCTGCAGTGGAAGGATGTATTTTGGACATTGTTCCACATCAGCGGTTGCAGAACGCCTTTGTTTTTCTTTGTAGAACTACATTGTGTGGCGTTACCATATGTAATTTAACCAGTTCCAAACTGATGGACATCCAGGTTGTTCCCAATCTTTTGCTGTTATAATGCTGCTTATATGCATTGTATACATTGTAGACCTGAATTTAAAGGATATAGGCATTTAAAATTTTGATGTTACATTGTCAAACTGTAGTGTAGAGATTGTTCTAATTTACACTCACACCAGCAGAGTATGAGAGAGCCTCACTAACCCTGTTTTCAAACTTTTTTGATCTTTGCCAACCTAGTAACTAAAAATGTTGGTTAAGTTTGTATTTCTCTTAGTGTGAATGAGGTTGATTATCTCTTGACACATTTAAGACATCTATTTTTCTGTTTCTTTGATTTGTCTGTTCATGTCTCTTGCCCATTTTTCTGTTGGTTTGTTGATCTCATTGGTTTGTAGGAACTCATTAAAAATTAGATAAATTAACTCTTCATGATGTATTTTGTACTTTTCCCTGGTTTCGTATTTATCTTTGATTTTATCAAATTCCTTATCATGCAAGAAGTTACTATTTGTATATAATTTTTAAACTTTTTTTATCCTCTAGCCATACTGTCTAGGTACCATATGGTTGGAATCATTCCTGATAATTCCAGTTGAATGATATAATAACTAGAAAAATATACAGAAGATAAAAAATAGTTTTGGATATTTTGCTCTTAGAAAATTTCCTAGACTGATTAAATATTAATATCTAAGTATTTTAATACCAAAAGTAGAATTGTAGCTTAAAAAGAAAAGGAGATGTTATAGGTTATCTGATTGAACCAGCATCTCCTAAGTGTCTGCAGTGTGCAAACCTCAGTGCTGCCTACTGTGATAAAATGGACATAATCTTTAGTGAATTCTGAGGTTGGGAAAGGTACCATGGTGATAACTGACAGAATTAGGGAAGAGTTGAAGAGACTGAATTTAGGGAAGGTAAGGCAATCTAGGAAGTAGTTGCCTAGCTATTTTGCTCTTAGGCTTCCTGACCACTTCTCAAGTCACCTCAAGTTTTACAATGTTGATTCTTGGCTAGAGGCAAGTCCCAGGGATTTAGCCTGCTTTCCATCATGTTTGTTTCCTCCTTGTTGATTTTGGATCTTTGTAACTTCATGTTTGCCAAGACTGCTATGAAATTAGATAGTCTCTTCATCCAACCCCTTTTATTGTCCCTAAAGAAAAGAACATAAAACTCTTAATGAGCATAGTTTATTGCTGATCACTGTGTGCACATAGAGAAGACATTTAAAAATAATATGGGGAAGTTAGAAAATACAACAAGTACATATTTATTGCTGAGTTCTTGTAATAATGGGCTGTCTTTCTGTATTCCCTTGCTGAGATGGCAAGAGAAAGCTAGCCTTTCACCTCCTGATTTTATTTTTGCATGTTCTCCACCCTTAAACTTTCTCTTTTGTCTGGGCTCCTGTTTAGTGAAGGGCATACTGATTCCTTTCTCCATACTGATGTAATGGTCTGTGTTTTAATTTTCTTTTAGCACTAGTGAAGCAGAACAGTAGATAATCCCTAGTACCAGGTGTAGTCTATAAAATTATCTGGAACAGCCCTGGCTGGTGTGGCTCAGTGGTTTTGAGTGCTGGCCCATGAAGCAAAGGGTTACTGGTTCAGTTCCCAGTCAGGGGACATGCTTAGGTTGTGGTCCAGGTCCCTAGTAGGGGGCATGTGAGAGGCAGTGACATGTTGATGTTTCTCCCCCTCTATTTCTCCCCCCTTCCCTCTGTCTAAAAATAAATTTAAAAAATCTAAAAAAAATAAAATTATATGAAACATTCATTCTTTTTTAAAAGGCTTAGGGGATAGTTATCTTTTTTCCCCGACCAGGGTTAATGCTACCACTACTTGGCTGACATTTAAATTTTATTTGTATTCACATACTTGATATCTATATTTTGTTATTTCTTGTTTGTTTTTAGGTAAAATTTGGTAATACTACCTTTAAAACAGATGTGTATCTCAAGTCCCTTAACCCTCAGTGGAACTCGGAATGGTTTAAATTTGAGGTAAGTTCTTAAATGTCAGCATTTTTAGTGTGGTTTCTTTTAGGTGACCCTTTTCCCCAGGAATGATAAGAGTATTTTATAATTTCAGGTATAGCAGTTTTTCTATGCCATAAAAATATTTCTTAGGAATATTGAGTTTTCTGAAAATTATGTTACAGTTAATAAAATAAAAATGTATGAACAAGAAAACCTAGATTAAAAAGGCATTATATTACTATAATTTTCTCTGAATTTTGGCATATATCAGAAATCACTTGATAATAATGTACAGATTTTTCAAAATTTGTTAAGTTGTGGGAAAATATATATCATAAACATTTCCATTTTAGCCATTTTTACATGTACAATTCAGTAGCATTGATTACATTCACAGTGTTGTACAATCACCACTGTTTCCAAAACTTTTTCATCACTCCACAGAAAACTGCTCATTTAGCAATAACTCACCAGCTTCTGCTCTCCCCAGCCCCTGGTAACTTCTAATCTACTTTCTGTCTCTTTGAACTTAGCTATGTTAGATGTTTCATTAAGTGGAATCATAAGTGTTTTTCCTTTTGTGTCTGGCTTCTTTCACTTAGCACATGTTTTCAAGGTTCATCCATGTTGTAGCATCTATTCGAATTTCATGTGTCCAAATAACATTTCATTGTATATATGTGCCACATTTTGTTAATCCCATTTATCTGTCAATGGACATTTGCATTGTTTCTGCCTTGTAGCCTTTGTGAATGATGCGTTGGTGTGCAAGTACGTGTTTAAGTCCCTGTTTTAAGTTCTTTTGGTTACATACCTAAAAATGGAATGGCTAGGTTGTATGGTCAATTCCACGTTTAGCTTTTTGAGGAACCACCAAACTTTTCCACAGTGGCTATGCCATTTTACTTTCCCACCAGCATGTATGAGAGTTCCAATTTTTCAATATCCTTGTAAACACTTGTCATTTTTTAAAAAATGTAAGCCATTCTAGTAGGTGTGAAAAATTTGCAGTATAATTTTAATGTACATTTTTTATTATGAATGACTAACTGAAGATTTCTTATGGCCAAGGACCTTTGCATTTCTTTTACTTTGAATTATCGCCTCATATTTTAACCCCCCCAAAGAAAATATTTAGATCACAGAAATAGAGTTCACAGGACTTGGTGATCAACTTACTATAAAGAATGTAGATAAAAGTGGTATCTCATTGGTTTTGACTTGCATTTCCCTAATTACTAATATTGTTGAAAATCTTTTCATATGCTTATTGGCTGTTTGTATATCTTCTTTGGAAAACTGGCTATTCAAGTCCTTTGCTCATTTTTTAATTGGGGAGTTTACCTTTTTATTGTTGTAGAAGTGATTTTAAAATATTCTGTTAAGCTCTGATCATATATTTGAATGGCAAATATATTCTCACATTCAATAGGTTGTCTTTTCACCTGCTTGATAATTTCCTTAGATGTACAAAAGTATTTAATTTTAATTTATTTATTTTTCTTCTGCTGCTCATACTTTTAGTGTCAAGTCAGGGGGTCCATTGCCAAATCTGAGGTCAAGAAGATTTACCCCTATGTTTTCTTCTAAGAGACTTTTGGTTTTAGCTCTTACATTTTGGTTTCACCTCTTACAATAGGTGAATGAGTATACGCAAAAAAACATTAGTTAGAGGTTGGAGGGACATCGTTGGAGAAATGGTTAACAGCTTAGTTTATGATCCTTTTCCTTTCATTAAATGTATAGACAATGCAGTACTGGTACGAAGACTGCCTTTGATGACAGAGAATTATGAATGGATTGGAATACAAAATGATCATTTTATTTTAACATTGTATTAATGGAAATTTTCAAACATGCACAGAATTAGACAGATTACTATAGTGAGCTACTTACCTGTCACCTACCTTTACCTTTACTTACCAAAGCTGTCTTCATTCTGCTGTTCTTGTTTTATCTGTTATCAAAACCCCATTTTTTTGTGGGGGTATTGCAGGAATATTTTATGGAAATTTTATCCATAAAAATTTAAATATATTTGTCTTATAGAAAAAGACCCCCTTTCAGAAAACAAGTCATCAAGTCATACATTTTAATTCTTATAATAATCTTCAGAGCCTGGATTGTTAGCCTAGAATCAGCAAGAAATTAAACAGGGGATGGGAAAAGGCATAATATTTCATAATTAGGTTTAAAAAATTTAACCAGAGTTTCAGGATTTCAGAGATGTCACCTGGCTATAGCATGTATTAGGAAGACACAGTGATTTCAGTTCACCACAAACTCAGTCTCCATTAACACTGCAGGTTACCTGCTATAACAGTAAACCTTCATAGACCATATTTAATAAGCATGGCATTTTAGTTACAGGAAATAATCCTCTTGTGTTCTGTCCTATATTATTACTGTCTATAATATTGTATACCATCTAGCCACTATATTTGAGGAGGATTACTGGCAAATTAGAGGATGGCAGCCAAAATAGTGAATGTATGTTCCATGAGGGTTTGGTTTTTTTTTTTGCCTTGTTTTCTGTCTGAGTCAGTTTGGATTGCTATACTGCTATAACAGAATACCATAGACTGGGCAGCTTAAACAATAGCATATATTTCTCACAGTTATAGATACTGGGAAGTCTGAGATCAGGGTACCGTCATGGCTGGGTTCTGGTGAGGGCCCTCTTTCTCATTTACAGATGGCCATTTTCTTCTTCTGTCCTTATATGGTGAGGGGGAAGAGATAATCTCCTTGTGTTTACTAATAAGGATACTAATCTCATTAATAAGGGCTTCACCCTCATGACCTAATTGCCTCCCAAAGGCACCCATTTCCTAGTGCCATCATATTAGGGATCAGGGAATCAACATTGTATTTTGGGGGGACACAAGCATTCAATCAGTTGCATTACAGTCCCTGTCTTTTGCATAGTGTTTGGCACACAATAACTGCATGATAATTAGGAAGTAAGTAAAAGAAGGAGAAAGAGAGGGTAAATATTTACTTTATGAATTTAGTTTATGAGCATATGTTATTTTTTCTTACAAATAATGTTAATTTTGCTTACAGTTGTATTCTCTGAAATTGCCCTTAGAAATTATGGTATCATTGTGCTCATTAGCATCCTTAGTCTGTAGATAATACGTAAACTTTATTAAGACATTCCTAAAGCATTTTTGCTGGGTACCATTGGTAGAGTAGTAAAACACAGGATAATATGTATGTGAATTGGATTTCCCCCCCAAAATAAGTAATCATTTACATTTGCTATATGTGTACAATTATAGTAATGAAGATCTTTAAATTATAAGATTTAATTTTAAGGTACACTTTTAGGTGGATGATGAAGATTTACAAGATGAACCTCTACAGATCACAGTTCTTGACCACGATACTTACAGTGCAAATGATGCCATTGGTAAAGTGTACATTGATATTGATCCTTTACTCTACAGTGAAGCTGCAACGGTCATCTCAGGATGGTTTCCAATTTATGATACCATACATGGTAAGGCATATATTTTAATAAAATAAATCACAATCTTTTAAATTTATCGTAAAGACTTTTGTCAAACCAGTGGTGGTTTTAGAGGGATACATAGTGATGGGCGGAGGCTTGACTTGGAGTGGTGAGCACACCATACAGTGAACAGATGATGTGTTGTCGAAACAATTCTCCACTTGAAACTTGTATAATTTTGTTAGTGTCACCCCAATAAATTCAATAAAAAAGAAAGAAACCAGGAAAAATTATATTTTTAAAAGATGTCATCTTTTTAGACATAGTAATCAAGTCTTATTGGTAGAATTGTTTCTTTTCTGAACATAATTTGAAACAATTTTCTGAGCTGAATTTGTACATTATGGAAAGTAAATGCATTATTTAAAAGCATCTCATATTTGTAATCTATGTTTCTAAAACATATTTTCAAACTATATTTCATTAAGCTAGACATTATAGAGATTTGCAAAATGTAACACAGTGTTACTCTAGTAATTTTCTTGTTTTTCCAAATAGTTATTTTTATTAAACCATTCCTTATATTAACATAGATTTATCATTATTTTAAATGAAATAATAAGCAAATTTTTTTAAATTCTCAATTTTAATTTATAATGTGGTAAATATTAGTAGCTATAAGTCATATACAACACCTCTTTGAGATTCTCAATAATTTTTAAGATTGAAAAGGGTTCTGTGATTAAAAAGTTTGAGAACTGCTAGCCTAAAGAGATGCTGTCTTTTTAGAATGGCAAATGGACCTGAAACGAAGTGGCAGATGCATCTTGAATCTTTCTGCCTATTTTACATTTTTGACCTGGCAGTTCACTGATAGTCATTTATCATAAGGAAATAAGATGTTTGCTGAGATATGTGTATTTACTATGATGTTACTTATATTCCATTATTATTTACTAATGTTTAAATTTGTAAAAATAAGTTGCAAAATAGGATTTACTTAAATAATTTAGAGCGCGTACAGACCATAACATACACAGCCAGAACTAAAGCTTGTTTTCGTAATATAATGGCATGAGGAAATGTGCATGATGTATTATGAATTGCAACATCCAGACCATAAAACATTATAGAATGATCCCAATTTATTTAGAAACAAAAGAATTGTATATATGTAATGTTATTGGCAGCATACATGGTAAAATATATATCCTTGAATGTTTTTATTTCTAGACTGTAATCCTATTTTTTCCTCTTTGTACTCTTTTTCTTTTTTCCATACTTTTTATAATATATAGAGAGTGAGGTAAAAGTAGGTTTACAGATGTTCATATGAGAAATAATATAATAATTAATAAATAATAATACAAGAATAGACTCTGTTTTGTGTACTCACAACTTGTAAACTTAATTTTGTTCCACCCTGTATGTATCATCTTTGTAATCAGGAAATAAAATCTAGTCAAATGTTATATTACCAATTTAAAAAAGCTACTGGAGAATTAATCTGGGTTTGGATTAAAGGCAATACCTATATGGATGAATGAATATTCTAAACATATTATATTAAATATTGCTTAAAGTTGGTTCAATATCGGTCCTTTGTTAGGAACATAATATGTTATTTCAGTGGGTAAATGAGCAAGTCACTCTTCTTAGAGGGGCTCTTCCATAGTACAGATTTAATAAGAAGTCAGGACAGTCAAATAAAAATATTTAATAAATGTTTAGAGGTAGAGGCTGGGTCATTTTTATTTGTTAGCTCATCTTCTGAAAAAACTTAGCTTATTTTAACTTTTCCTGTATATTCATTGAAAAGAATAAAAGTTCGTTTGCGTTAAATCAGATTCTTGCATTAGTTGATAAGAGCATTTACTCTGGGATAATAAAGATCCAACTTTTAATCCTGGCTTTACCACTTACTAGCTAAGGACATATAAATTATTTAACTTCTGTTAAACTTTAGTTTTTTGCCTCTGTAAAATGGAATATTAATACTACAGAAATTACCTTACTGGGTTCGTTTGAGCACTATGAGATAGTACTTGTAAAGCATTTAGAATATTATCAGTACTCAGCAAAAGTCACTATCATCGATTTAAATGGTACGCTTTTCCAGTTTGATTGGTTCAGATAAGTGGAGACTTGTAGTAAAAATGAACATTATTCATTTATTAATGTGTATATGTTTTTCAGCAAATATAATAAACTACTTGGAATGAAAATAATTAGGAAACAAAGTTAGCATTGCTGTTATGATTGGTACATTATTTTAAAATCTTTAGTTGGTATTTATTTGCTTAATTATTTAATTACACTTTATTTTTTTTAAGGTAGAAACTTGATTTTCCTTTTGAAATTGTAGGTATTCGTGGGGAAATCAATGTAGTTGTCAAAGTAGACCTCTTCAATGATTTAAATCGATTTAGGCAGTCATCATGTGGAGTCAAATTCTTTTGCAGTAAGTAAATACATTTTATTACTCATTAAACAGGAAATTTAATAATTGATAAATATGGAAAATCAAATTAGTATTTTAGAAGGCTAATGGAAAGTCTATTATACTTTGGTTTTAATGCCAATGAGAAAATTGTTAATTTTTCAGAAACAGTTGTTGTAGTTCTGGGGACTACTTACTGATTTTAAAGTAAATATCTAATTTTTTACAAGTTCATACAAATGGTTATTTGAAAAATTCAATGGGGCACATGAGCGCACCTGGTCGTCACAACAATGCCTGTGACTCACGGGCAGACTATGTCAGGCCAAGCCCAACTACAGCCCCTTCTTCAGCTTCTACTCCAGCTCTCCCAGCCTATCAGCATGATTAAAGGGAATAACATTACACATTGCTGGTAACAGCCACTCAATGCTAGCAGAAAGAGTGCCAGGTGAAGACTTTTGGATTTTCCCCAGAATTTTAAATAATCTACATATTAATGGTACAACTTAACCTCATTGACTTAAACCTTATGTTTTATGGTATTGGGCCTGAAGGTGGAAAACTGTTCTTAAAGCACTACATAAGAATAAAACTTAGCCCTGGCTGGTGTAGCTCAGTGGATTGAGTGCAGGCTTATGAACCAAAGGATCGTGGTTCGATTCCCAGTCAGAGCACATGCCTGGATTGCAGGCCAGTTCCTGGCAAGGGATGCACAAGAGGCAACCATACATTGATATTTCTCTCCCTCTCTCCTTCCCTTCCCCTCTAAAGATAAATAAATAAAATGTTTAAAAATACTTAAAAAAAAAAGAGTAAAACTTAGAGATACCTAAGAAGGACTGGAAACAAGATTGAAAACAAAAAGGTTTTTTTTTTTTTATGCTGCAATGCTACAGATTAATGTATCCTTAGAGAAATTAGATCTGAGTGCCTTTCATTTGAGAAGGTAAAGTGTGATAACATTTGCCTCAGACCTAAGTCAAAATGATACAGTTAAGGGAATATTCTTACACTGACCTATACTTTATAGTGAACAAGAAGATTCCACAGCTCATGTAGGCCTCAATGTAAAAGAAAATCACTGGCTTATTGAACTACATATATCTAAACATGATATAAAAAAATTGGTATAAAATAGTGATGTGATGCACTGTATCTAAAGAGTACCTTGATATCCATTGGTTTTCATTAGTCAGCAACAACATAGAGAGAGAAAGACTTGTTCCACTTTCTCAATGAAAACAAATCCTATACCCTCTAATATCTGCATTTGGAGAAACAAATTTGATGAGCCTACATGTTGGAATATTCAGACTTCATTCAAATGGGCTGTCTAATACAATACAGATTTGGAGCCTTTTGTGGTGGATGGACTTACATATATCTTGCAGAGTCTCCAGTGGCCTTAAAAGCCATAATTAGTGGATACCAACCTATGGGGAAGCTTGTAGCCACTCATCAAATGCAGGTTTTACTTTTGCAGCAGCACGTCAACATCTATGAAAAACAAGATTAAAAATAATTGTCACATGTTTGTTCTATTACTTCACAGAGTAATATTTTGTTGGCTATTACATTTTTCCTATTTTAAAAATATTTTATTTATTTATTTTTAGATAGAGGGGAAAGAGGGGGAAAGAGAGGGAAAGAAACATCAATGTGTGAATGCCTCTTACATGCCCCCTGCTGGGGGCCTGGCCTGCAACTCAGGCATGTGCCCTGACTGGGAATTGAGCCAGTGACCCTTTCGTTCTCAGGCTGGCACTCAATCCACTGAGCCATACCAGCCAGGGCTAAATTTTTCTTTCATAAGTTAGAACAAGTTATTTGGTCAAATGTGGATATGACTATATTAAACTTTGCATAACTGTTAAAAAGAAAAAAAAATCCAGTGGTATTTTACTCTAGTACAGGACACTGAAAGATAGGGGTAGAGTACTACAGCCAATCACTATGATGCTACAGAAGGTTACATAGGATTCTCCAGGTATGGAGCCCCATGAATATCAAGCAGTATGGGTTGGAATTGAATAGTATGGGCAATTCATAGCTACTTTGGATTCATAGTATTGAAAAATCCTGTTGTTAACTTCAAGGCACAAAGGTCTATGGTAAGAAACTAGTTTGGTGTGGATGTTCTCAGGTTTTCCTTTTTTTGAATCTGATCAGATCTTAATTAAATCCAGTGACATTTGGTGTTTTACATATTAAATGAGTCTGTTAGGTAGTACAGTGACTACAGAACCATGATTATTAGAAACTGAAGGGCTGCATTACTCCTCAGATTATGTCAGAAAGGTTTGAGTTTTGAGGCTGGTGTACAGAACTTTTACATTGGGCTTTGAATAAGTCAAGTTTTTTGTATTCATTATATGCTTTTTACCTGTTTAGATAATAATCAGCTAGCTGTCTTTAATTTTGATTTTTTGTGCTTTATATTAAATGCTGTTTAAAAAGTCTTAGCTATTTTCTAAATTATAAAAGTACAATTTATATCCATTATGTTTACATGGGTAAAATGAGAGGTCTCACAAAAGAAACTGATAATTTTAAGAATAAAAAGAAACTTAGAAGACTGGTTAATTTGAAGTATTATTATATTTGCATTTTAGATTATCACAGCAAAAGATGTTTTTGTACTATATATCCAAAAGGTAAGAACTTAGTTGTACATTTTTTTAAAATTGAATTTAACCTTGTGATTCTTTTAATAGCAACATCCATTCCAAGGTGCTATAGAGCTGTAATAATTCATGGATTTGTAGAAGAACTTGTGGTCAATGAAGACCCAGAATATCAATGGATTGATCGAATTCGTACACCAAGGGCATCAAATGAGGCCAGACAGAGACTCATTTCTTTAATGTCAGGTATTTTTTTTAAAAAGCTTCATTATTGATTACCTTAATACCCCTCAATTTTTTACTTCCTTTTGACATACTACGTCAGATTTTA
The DNA here is from genome assembly GCA_004027475.1 of Anoura caudifer. Taxonomy (NCBI): domain Eukaryota; kingdom Metazoa; phylum Chordata; class Mammalia; order Chiroptera; family Phyllostomidae; genus Anoura; species Anoura caudifer. Next base: position 81,140 of record PVKU01005681.1, on the reverse strand, counting down.
CAATGACGGCTATAAATGGAAAGTGACTGATTCCCTTCCCCTGGCCCCTTCCTCCTGAACACATGAATTCCCATCTTGTAACAAGAAGAAATCTAATCAGAAGCTTATAATTCCTTCCTAACTAGGCAGTGAAAGGAAATTGTGCTCATGAAGTGGTATAGTGGAAATTGCCCTGAGCAAGGAGGTAGGAAACTGGGTTCTAGTTTTTTCTCTCTAACATTTATTTGTAGTCAGATTTAGGTAATCTAATGCTTTCTGTTCAGATGTTGCCTTTTTGTAGTCCTTCTCTGATAACTTACAGGTCCTTCTACTCCTCCTTGCCACTCTTACCCGATTACTTTTCTTATTTTTCTTTGAAGAAGTTATTTACCATCTAAAATGTATGTTTATATGTATATACAGGGTCTGGCACAAATAACGCCCTTTATTTATTACAAAGTCTTTTATTGCAAAATCATAAGCATGTAATTCTGTAACATAACAGTATCATACTCATAACAGTATCATAATAGGAAGCACACCTATATGACATTTTAGGTGAAATGTTCAAATTAAAACTATAAATTATACCCAAGTTATTATCCTACCAACCACACTCAAGCAGGTCTTACGTCTGCTGGACCCTGTATGTGTGAGTGTATATATACTTACACATTCATACATATATACTAAATAATAAATAAGTATAAATATTTATATTTAATAAAGTTATATATTTAAACATACTTATACTTCTATTATATTTATATGTATACTTACATTACTTATATACAGTTTATCTTTTGTATAAGCTATAATTTATACTTATATTACTATTAAATTATATATAGTTAACATTTATAAATAAATATGGATCTGTTATATTCATACTTAATATGTATTGCATGTAATATATTAAATAATACATTTAATTATGTTTTAGTTATATTTACTCTTTATATTTGTATTATGATATGTAATATATATAATACATAAATTATAATTGTAGTTATGTTAGAATATATTATATGCTATATATTCTATACATTATATGTAGTATGTATATTTGTTTACTTGCTTTTTATCTGTTTCTCCCACCATTCTGTAAACTCCATTAGATTTGGGAGCTTTATCTTTCTAGTGCATCTCTGTATACCTAGCACTTAGAAGAAAGGAGTGCCAGGCACGTGGTACACAACCAGAAATTGTTTGGTAAATGAATTCATTAATGAGTGAGCCTTATCTGCCACATCTGTAAAATGTAGCTAATAATATCTTATCTTCCTGAAAGTAGGATGCTGAACCAGATAACCTTTTAGGTTCCCTTCAAGTTCTAAAAATCCATGATTTTTTAGATTCTTTTAAATTCATGTAATGTGGAGAAATAAAGCAGAATGAGTTTTCTTCCTTTTTGGTAGGGGAACTACAGAGGAAGATTGGCTTGAAAGTGCTGGAAATGAGAGGAAATGCGGTTGTTGGATACCTGCAGTGTTTTGATCTGGAGGGCGAATCTGGTCTGGTGGTACGAGCCATAGGAACAGCGTGTACACTGGATAAATTAAGTAGCCCAGCAGCATTCCTTCCTGCATGTAATTCCCCATCCAAAGAAATGAAGGAGTAAGTATGAATCAATGAATTGATCATAAGGAGCTTTTTTCTTTTACCTGTACATTTTCATTTGATTTGAAACATTTTGGTAGTGTTGTTCAACATACATTTTTTCCTATGGTGATTTTTCTTATCAGAGATGATTATCAACACTTCAAGCTTAAAACTGTTTAAATATTCTAAATATTTTATTTATAGCCTTAACATGAAATTTTAGTAACGTCATATAAAATTAAACTTACTCAGATCTTTAAACTGTATCTAAAGCATAAAATGAATATTTATGCATTGTGTGGAATTATACTTATTCTCTGGGGAGTCTTTAAAACCCTACACCTGAAAATTCAATTATGCTTATTATTAGCAAAATACCATAGAAAGCAGGAAAGATTGACTTGTGCAGGGGTCTCAAACTTGAATGTCTACAGAGGCCAAGTAGTGTATAGATAAATAATTTGATGTAATTAGTTAATAATGGGGACTGTATAAAGCAGATACTGGCAAACTTTCTCTGTAAAATGCCAGATAGTAAGTATTTCAGACACTAGCTACAATAGTTTCCATCTTTGTTTACCAAAAAAAAAAAAGTTTGCTGATCCTAATCTAAAGGAATTTAGGCTCACCCATTTTTAAAAAACTGTGTCATCCAACGAAACTGCTGTTGACCGGATTCAGCCTGTGTGTCATCATTCAGCGTGGTGGTGCTGGTGCTGTCAAAAGGGAGTGTTTGAGATGGAAACTTTCTGTCATGATGACGGGTGAGGGAGGTGGTCCTGCTGGAGTCAAGCTGACTGTTCTGCACAGCAAGGGACAACTCTGTGCAAGGAATACTTCTTCCATCCTAAATGCCAGCAGTATTTACACTGAGAATCGCTGATCTAGAGATTCTTCTAGATCAAGGGTCCACAGCTTTTTTGGAAAATGATCAGAAGGTACAGCAACTCTGCTGCTGTTGTGTGAAAGCAGCCATCAACAGTATGCAAATTAACGAGTGCAGTTGTGTTTCAGTAAAACTTACTTCCTAACAAAACAGGTGGCAAGTTGGATTCGGCCTGCTGACCCCTTTCCTGTCTCATCAAGGAGTCAGAATTCTGTTATCAGAAAACGGAAATGTTTCCTAGTTCAGTAGTCAAGAAAGGTTGGCTAGGAAATAATCACAAACTTTTTTTTAAACAATATTTTTTAAAATGAGATTTTCCTCTTCATTTTAAGTTTATTCTTTTTGTTTAATTATTTCCTTTCTGCTGGCCTTTATTTATTTGGATTAAATTTTGGTCACAAGAGAAAGTACAGTAAATTTCCTAATTTTATTTGGAAATACATTGCAAGTGAAATAAATTTTAAATAAATGGGAAGATTAAATTTCCTTTATATTCCATTTAAAATGTGCCCTAAAAATACATCAACTGCCTGCTGATACAGGTAAAGTCAGATTGCAGGGGTAGATATTGGGGGGAATTCAGATTTTTTTTCATGTTCCCACAGCAGATTTCAGTAAGGACCTGGATCCCTCCTCCTCTGCCACCTCATCTTTCTCTACAACTGCCTGGAGGGGTCTGGCTTTCATAGCTGTGATGGCTGAAGTTTCACTCTCTTACTAAATTACTTAGTGGAAAGAAGAAGTTATATTACTGTTGGTGTCTTAGAATGATGTGTGGGTAGTAGGGGAATATTTATTGTCGACACTATTGTTGATGTCCCTCATTTACCCACCCCCTTCCCTCCCTCCACCAAACCACCCCTACCACATTGTCTGTGTCCATGGGCTTTGCATATATGCATATATGTTCTTTGGCTAATCACTTCCACTCCCCCCACCCCCTCCCCTCTGAGATATGTTTCAATAATGTAAATCTTCTGGGTTTGTGTAAATTTTCTCCTTTCTAAGTTTGTTATAGCCATTTGCCATAAAATGTTCACACTCTGAAGAATTTAAGTTGCTTTATTAAGATTTTCTGAAAGACATCTTACTACCTGTTATGTTATTTAAAAAAAAAAAAAAACACCTCAATACTCAGGCTGCTTTATTTCAACTAGCTTCTTTGTATTTTTGATAATGAATCAATTTGAGTGCTAGCTTAAAATTGTTTTAGGATTCAGTTGATTGTAATTATTCTGGTATTTAATTATAACATTTTGTTTCTAGACAGGAATTTGCTGAAAGGTAGTTTGGATTATGTTCCTGTCTGAATGAATTTGTGTTAGAAGTGCCACTAGGGTATTTCATGCAAGGAGACTGATAGGAATGAAAACTCCAAGGATACATTATGATGATGCTCCAGTAGATTTGGATTTTAATTTGATATCATAATTTGAACATTTTACAATGTTCATTTTATTTTACCTTTATTAATGGTGTGTTCTACTCCATCAGTTTTTTTTTTTCATTTTTTGATGCTTAATGTAATGTACAATATAAATATTTTTGGTGTTTCCTAGCTGAGCTGTCTTGATGGTAGAAAGTGCATTTACATGTGATTTATTGCTTCTCTGCTTTAGAAAGAAAAGTACTTTCTAAGAGACTTTAGCTATGATTTCTCCTTTGTATGGACTGATAGTCACTTCAACAGAGAAAGAAAAAAGCAAAAATAAAACCTTATTCAGTTTGTATACAAATAAGTCACCAATAAGATGTCTGATTTTGATCAGTTATATTAGACACATTTTAAATTTAAACTACCAACAGAATCAGAAACATTTGTCCTGTTGTAAAATCAGTGATATTTTCAGAAAGTAGTCTGTAGACCATTATTGACAATTAATAATAGCTCATGTTTGAACCTTGACAAATTGTGATTGTTGGAAATGTCTGCTGGGCAATGCAAAAGGAAAAATACCAGGAAAAGTTGGGCTCTTGGCCTGCTTGTAATGTGAATTCTAAAAAAATGGAATATGATAGTTTTTCAGTGTATTCACATATAATTCTTTTTACCTTATTGTGCAAAAGCAAAGGCAGTACGTAGTGAAATAATTACTAGTATGAAGTACAGGATTCTTATTTATATAATATACCTTTTTTCTCCATCCAATATAATTGTGTCCTTTTAGCCAAATTTCTTTATGAAAATTTGAAATGTTGTATATGAATATGTAACTGATTTAAATACATCATCCATACATGCACATGATATGGTCTTTTCAGGACATAAGTTGATATCTTACAAAATTTTAATTCAGAATATAGTTTTATCTGTTTAAGTTTAAATAACATTTTCTGTTTGAGAGAACTAGACAAAAATCATTTACATTGCATTATTAATGTGTTTTTAAAAGCAGTATTTCCTTGCTTTGTTTTTTTCCCAGTATAACTTGGTTTTAAGCTATACATTTGTGCTAAAATCCATGATTTTTATATCCACTTATGTCCATTCAGTTCAGTTATTTATCTTTATGCTATCACCTTTCTTATTCTTAAGTACACCTATCTTGATGTTCTAGACAGAAACAGTTTTGTTAGTAAAATTTTCTTTATGGGAAATATAATTATATCAGCAATGATTCATATCTCAGTTTCAAAGGTAATGTAAGAACTTTATATTCGACTTTTCACTTTTATGGGTATTTTTCTCCCTAAAATACTGTGTAGTGACCTCTATGGTGATCAAATAAACATTTTAAAGCAACTTCTATCCAAATCTTAGTCTTTTTTAAAAAAATTAATTCCACTCACAGTTTTGCTTGCTATTTTTTATATTCCAGTCCTAATTTATTAATCTGATACTTTAAAACTATAAACATATCCTAATGAATGAATATTTAGCTTTAAAAAATTTTTTTTTCAACTTGTATTTTGCATGCTAGGGACTAAAAAAATAATTCCATAATTCCTCTCCCCTAACTAAAGCTCCTTTGAAATTATTTTAACATAACTTTGCTATCTGTTGTATGTATTGTTTTCTTTTCTTCCACTTTGATCAAAAATTCCCTCAGGTCTCCGCTGGTTCATCCTCCAAGCCATGGATGCCGCTCGACTCACAACAGCCCAATTCATACTGCTACTGGCTCACGGCTTACTCAGAACTTCTCTGTGTCTGTTCCCACTCTCATCTACACTGGTACGAGACTGCTCAGACTCTAGCGCTGGGGACGGCAGGCCACGGGCAGAGTGGCTGCAGAGGGCAGGCAGGCAGGTAGTGCAGGCAGGTACCACAGGTCTTGGCTTCCTCCTTTTCTCATTGAAGTCCAGCTGCAGTGAAGAAATCCTGTATTTAGCCACCACAGAAGCTCTAACTACACAGGAGTGGAAGTGTTCTTCCAGTTTCCAAAGTCTCTTCCACAGATCGTCTAAGAACCCTGTCTTGTGTATGTGTATTATACATTTTTGGAAGAATCATCCAGTATATATTTTTGACATTTCAACTACATTTGGTTAGAATAAAATTTGATGATTGGATTCTAAACAGAATAGCTGCCAAAGCTTCTGATTTGCTTATTTTCTTTATACTGAACTTGTTGAGGTAGGGTCTGTTTCATTCTGTGGAAGAGAGCTGTTGGAAAACAGGTAAGCAACTATTGTGCATAAAATGCAATGTTTCTGTGTAGCTATATTAATTTTCCTCTCTGCTGTGTTTTTAGCTGTGGCACTCTTGATGCTATAGGATAAGGAAACATTTTTCTTTTGACAATATCTGTGTGTGCAAATATAGAAACAATTGTGAATATTTACACACACCATTTGCAGTCTCATCATTTTTTCTTTTGTAACTTAAAAAAAAAGCATTGTTTATTTGAAAGTATTTTTAGTCATGTATTTATTTTTTGTTTATTTCTCTTTTTAGTATTTTTACCCCCCCTTATCTGTCATTTCATGCTTTTTTTGCTTTTTTATGTGGCTTATTAACTATTTCAATGCAGATAATTATGTATCTGAAGAATGATGAATGGTTAAACAGCAGTTGCTTGACTTTGGCCTCAGACCCAGCTCCACACTTAAGAAATGACTGCTGGCCCCGCCCCAATACTTTCCTGGTGTTTGGATCATGCTGCCTTCCATCAAGTCCTTTGGCACATGATTACTTAATATTTTTCCACCTTCTTCTGGCAGGATTCCCTTCAATGAAGATCCCAACCCCAATACTCACTCATCAGGACCCTCAACCCCTCTGAAAAACCAAACTTATTCCTTTTCACCTTCCAAGTCCTACAGTCGACAGTCCTCTTCTTCTGACACAGATTTGAGTTTGACACCCAAAACTGGTAAGGTACTTCCACCCACCTTTTATTTTTTTCTATTTTTTTTGTTTCTGTTCCTTGTTAGCTTTCCATCCAAGTCTTTTCTCCAGCTTTTGGCATTTCAGTTAAAAGATAATGTTGGTAGTCATCATTTTTAGTTACTACAATTAAAATATAAAAATTTTGTAAAGTTTATAATTACCATGTTCAGAGAGCTGCATTTTACTGATTTAATCATAGTGTAGATACGGAATTCAGGATTTATTTTTGCATGTAGGTATTTTCCATTTCAGGCTTAAATTAGGAGGAATAACATCTTATAGCATGTGAATAGAAAGTAACACTAATAACTTCCTCATGCAGTATAAGCATTTTGAATTCATTGTTTCTTTTCTGAATTTATTTGTAAGATTTTATGAAAAAATCTTAACATCTAAAATGGTTATTTTGGAATGCATACATCTATTAACTTTTTGTTATTTAAAACATTTGGTTTCTCTTATCTTATTCTGTATATTAGAAAATAGCAGCTTTGCTTTACTTATTATTGCCTGTATCTCAGTGTATGAAATTTATAATTTCCCCCTTCTATGTATGTTTTGCTAATCTGAGTTTTTATGAATATGTTTTATGACAAAAATGATTAAAAATTAAGTTAGTTTTTTACTCCATAAACTAGAATTAACTTATTTAATCATTAAATTATTATTCTTGAGAAAAATAAAAAATAAATAAAACATTTAAAAGTTAATTGTTTACAATTTTTGTAAATATTATTTTTTGTCTGGCAGTTTCCTTGCCAGATTGATAAAAACATTTTGCATAGTTCCTGTGTTATGTTAAATTTATCTTTAATAACCTTATTTTTGTGTTAGACAAGAAATTTATAAAAGGACCTTAGATTTTATGAAGGCAATGTAAAAGAAATGTAATTCCAGAACCAGTGCTACTTCCAAAATAAGGAAAGGGTATTAAAAGAATAAGCATGTAGATTTAATATGTATTTTTATAAATGTAGTCATTTATATGAGTACTTCTTTGAAAAGAATAACTTTATTTTTACATATACATAATTAGGAGTAACATCTAAATACAATTGATATTTGATAGTAATGGATGTGTTGCCATGTAACATCTTAACCATATTCAAATAGTAGGGGTTTTCTTTCTTTCTTTTTTTTTGTTATGTATTGTTTTGTCTTGTTTGTTTTTGAGTAAAGAATGAGATTCTGGCCTTGAATTCATAACGATCAAAATAAGAAAGATAAAAGACTTAGGATAGTATTTGAAGAAAAAGTTTTCTTAAAAGTATTTTTAAAACTTTGTCCACTGGCTATTTATTTGTGTATTCTAAGCCACTTTTCAATATTCTTATCTTCATTTTCCTTTGCCATACCACAGATACATTTTTCAAAGTATTTCTTGGTCTCTCTGTTTTTTTTTTTCTTTAATTCACCATAAACACCAAGACTAACGAAGATTGTCAAGTAATAAATTAACTGGACCAGCCGATTCTTCTTTCAGCTTTCTACTTTGCATTCAGTTGTATTATCAAATGAGCACTTTTTTGCATTTTGTTTTCTAGCTCCAACTTTTTAGTTTTTAAAAATGTATTTATAATATATTTTCATATGTTTCTGTATTTTTAAGCTACCGCTAAATAAATTACTTTGTTTTGCTTATAATTATTCACTTACCTCATTAGCAAATTTATAGGATGTTACCCATTTTAGTCCTTTGGCTTTCTCATGAACCCCTGAGTATTTTTGAATACTCTGAGGAACATTCTCATATCTCATGGAGATTTAAAATGCCAATATTGCCCTAGCTGGTGTAGCTCAGTGGATTCAGCATGGGTCTGTGAACCAAAGGATTGCCGGTTCAATTCCCAGTCAGAGCACATGCCTGGGTTGCGGGCCAGGTCCCCAGTAGGGGGTGTTCGAGAGGCAACCATACATTGATGTTTCTTTCCCTCTCTTTCTCCTTCCCTTCCCCTCTCTCTAAAAATGAATAAATAAAATTTTTAAAAATATATTTAAAAAATAAAATGGCAAATATGATTGTTCTAAAATTTTTAAAACTGTAGCTTAGTGTGTATTTCATAATTCTCTGCTTTCCAATTTACTTACATCCAAAATCAGTCTTTTGAGAAATAGTGGGTATAGATATGCTGATTATTATTGATTTATTATATGTAAACTGGGAAGCCAAAAAATAGAATCAAGTTAATAAACCTTAGACTGAGAAAGTTGTTTTCTCCATTTGTAGTTAAAGCTATCGGCTGGTTTTCAAATATCTCTTATTTTCTTTAAAAAAAAATCATACTGATTTATTTCTGTTGATTCTAATTTTTGATATTTTATGATTTTATTTTCATATTTTTTTCCAAGTATTCAACAAATCACAGTGGAGTTTTAAAATGCTAGTGTTAGGATATTGATTTTATACCTTCCTAAAGCTAATTTTTACCTTTTTTAGTCAGGTTTTTACCCTTGTATAGTTTTTGTGATCCAGAGGGTATTTGACCCTTTGGTACTCAACTCTTTGTAAATGCAAGCAGTACTATGGTCAAATTTGAGTATTTAAAATTTTAGAAGAAAAGAAAATTATTAACATCTTGAGGCTAGACAGAAAGAACTTAATATTTATTTAAAATTAATAATGGCAAATACTTAACATGGTACTATTTGTTTTTTTATGGGTATTCAATTTAAATACTCATAACGGATATGTTTTTTTTTTGTTTGTTTAGTAACATTTGAAGAGCTGTACTTTACCACTTTGAATAAGTGTTTGTATTTGAGGCAACAAGCTTCTGTCTTTAAAAATTTGTAAAATGCAGCACATTTTAATCTTATACATTCTTAAGCAAAAGAAGGCAACTATTCTTTAATTGTTTTAAAGAAATCAACTAAAAGTTATTAGAATGGCATAAAATCTTATGTAAGTGATTTAAAAATTTTAATGATTGAAAAGCTTGTAAAGATTTTGAAGATTTTGTTCAGTTTTAGACTGTATCATATTTATATTATTTTGGGTAGATGTCTTGCTAATGTCTTCATATGCTTAGTGTAATTTGTGTATGCGTTTTAAAAATCATTTTTACTGTTATGTTTTGGTTCATCATTGCTTTCCTTATCCTGCATTTTCTGATCATCTTCTGAATCTACATCTCTTCTCTGCTACTTTCCTCCGCAGCACCTTACCCACAGAGTCCTAGGATTTACCTGTATCCCAGCTCCCCCTCTCTCTCTTGTGGTTCCCTTCATCTTAGAAAGTCCCGTCTCCTCCTCTCGGAATCTAGCCTTCCCCCTCATCATTCTAACCTTGTCAGCCCAGTTCTGAGGAAAAGTGTTTCTTTCAGTGAAGAGTTGTTCCTGGCTGCTTCTGGTAGGATCACATTATGTCAGCTTTATAATCCCTTTATTTTGAATCATTTTTGATACTACAAAGAAGTAGTGGGTATTTTATGTAGGATGTACTTGTCGTTTTTCTTATTGGCAGACATTTAAGTGATTAGCATTATCATGAGGACATGATTGAGGATTACTTGATAGATAATTGTAAATATTCTGCTAAAATTATATATTAAAAAGTAATATGTAGAAAGACAATAGATAATGCATATTTACCATTATTATTAGGTTCTCATTACTAGAGTTTCTATATTAGATGCTTTACTTTTTCCCTTCATACCAACTCTGTTCACACTGGACCTGTATCATCATGTTGGTAAACCATATGGTTACATTAGTAAATTATTGTTTGAATCAGTTTAAGTCTCATTTGGTAATATTCTTTCATTATCCAGTTTTTTTTTCTGTCTATTGCTTTAATTTTCAAGTTATTCTGCTGTATTTTCTGATATTTCATTTATCTCTACAAAATTATATTTTATTTTATAGCTTTCAATATGCTTCATATAAAGATCTTAGTTTCATTTCTGTGTTTAGTATTGTATAGTCTCTAAAAATCATGTTTAGGTTACTACAAGAAAAATTAATTTCCGTTAAAAAACATAAAAGAACAGAATGGGACTATACACATGCTAACCTTTGTTTCCTTATCCAAGAACAGCTAAAAATGTAAAAGTAGATTAGTTCCTTTTTAGAGTCATAGTGAATAGGACTATATACTTTCTCAGTTGGAAAGGACAGAATTGAAGTAGTAACTCCAGCTGGCAGAGAACTGGTTTCTCACTAGTCCTCCGCTTGCTGTAATTCTCTGACTATAGTTGGTCTCTTGGTATTATCAAGAGACTAAAGTTAGGTAGGGAAAGAAATTTAAATTTAAGCCTTTAAAAATACACCTAAGAACTTGGGAAATATAATTATTTCATTCATAACTGTACATTTGTGATGTGTCTATTATATGTTTGTGATTTTTAGTTTTTTAAAAATTTTATGTTGATTTTTGCAAATGAGTGTGGAAAACTATGTATATTAATACTGTTTTGACATGATTGCTATGTTTAGGAATGGGAAGTTATCAGAAAATAAATTTGACTATTTCAAAATTGCCTAAAATTCATGATCTTTAGAGAATTTTGGAATATTTGAAGTAAGCACAATTAGTGCTTTTCCTTACTATACCTACTTTTAAACAAACATTTAATGTTGCTCTTATTTCTCTTACTATTCTTAAATTGTTAGTGTAAGTAATTGGTATTGTCATGATTATTTTTTATTAGAAGACTCAATTTTAAAAATGGAATATCATACAAAAATTCAACACCTTAATTTAATTAAAAAATAATTTTTAGAACAAATAAAGTTTAAAACTAGCTGTGATCGGTAGAACTTTGATATAGTGCTTCTAAAATGAACTTTGTGAATAAAATAAAGTAAAATATGTGCTTAACTACTATCCCAAATACTTTAAATGTTTGGATCATTTTAACAGATTTTGACTCATGATGTTTATGAAGATGAATGCAATTAATCTTTCTGCTTCTGTAGTTGTTTTGTTGGTTATTTATGTACTGATGTTCTGTAGGAATGGGAAGTGGTAGTGCTGGAAAAGAAGGGGGGCCGTTTAAAGCTCTTTTAAGACAACAGACTCAGTCAGCATTGGAACAGAGGGTAAGAGTCACTCAACATTCTTTATTCTTACACTGTTAATAAGATTGTATTATCGATCTTCCATGTACTTATTATAACTTATTTCCATACTGATTTTGGTCTTGTTATCTGTGATATTGTAATTTCAAAGTCAAAACAACTGTATTTAAGATATTAAAGTTATTTGTTTATGAATAATTACTTTTAATTTGGAATAATTCTATAATTATTTTTGTTTTGTCTTCCAGTCTTTTATTAGAAGTAGTGTTTTTGCAGATATCCATAAATAGTGAAATTTGTTCTAATTTTACATTAAAATTGTAATATATAAAAGGAATAATTGATACTTTTCCAAAAAATATTTTAGTCATATAATATTAAAATAACTTAGTTTATTAATTAGTAATAAAATAATTTAGTATATTTATTTGCTGAGCTTATTTTTATCACTAGATAATCTCCTAGGGGTAAGAAATGCTCAGATTCTATATTTCTAGAGATTAACATAAATTGTGTGGTTGTTGAGTATTTGAGTATATCTCTTTTAAGTTTTATTAGTTTAACATTTCATTGACTGTGTTAACTGGAAAATGAATAGTTAAAGTTTTTGGATGATTTTTCTCTTTTTATTTTTATTTTTTATAAACTTCAATGCTAAGGGAGGATCGCCTCATAGGTTCTGTAGAAGGCGGGTATGTCCCTAAACACGTGTGAGAGCCTGTTTCTTGTTTTGGTAGCTTTCCTAGTTTTAATCTGAATCATTTAAGTTTTATTTAAGCTTTTAACAAATGTCGCCAGCTGTTTTTCTTTTTGTAATGCAAAGTTTGTTTTCTTTTTAGTTTAATAGCATTGTGAGGCTATTGTTTTTTTTCCACTTAACTAATAAAGTGCATGATTTTATGTCATGTCAGTTATTTTAAGGCACAGTTTTGTAGCCCTCATTATGTCTGATTTGGAAGTTGTAAGGATTTGCAGAATTTTTTTTACAAGTTCTATTTTACACTAGCATTTTCTTTTTTATTTTTACTGATTTTATTGATTTATTTTTATTGATCATACTATTACAGTTATCCCAATTTTTCCCCCTTTGTCACCCTCACCCAGCAGCCCCAATCCCTCCAGTGACCCCCCCTCTTTTGTTTGTGTCCATGGGTCACACATAGAAGTTCTTTGGCAACTCCATTTCTTTTGCTTGTTCTCAACAACCCCCTGCCTTTTCTGTAACTACCAATTTGTATTTCTTAATCCCTTCACCTTTTCCCCCATTCCCCCTCCCCACTGGCCACCATCCCAATGTTCTCCATATCTATGATTCTATTTCTTTTCTGCTTGTTTGCTTAGTCTGTTTTTTTTTTTTTTGGATTCAATTGTTGTAGTTATGTATTTATTGCCACTTTAATGTTTATAATTGTAAAGATGCAACACAGCAAATACATATAAAAGGATGCATTTTATGAAACAAAGGTGGTTTCTTTTAGACATTGGCTTTTGAGAATACTAGTGTTTTTCAGATCCTATTATTTCACTCAGTACAACAATTTATTTTTTTTAAACTTTCTTTCCTCGTGCTGAGAGTATCTGTGCGTGCACTGTTTGCCTTTTAGACAAGGCTGAAGAGAGCAGAACTAAACTAAGATGATCGCTATAGAGTGATGAGACTTTAGCTGTACCCAGTTCTTGGCTTTATACCCTATCAAGCAGCAATTGCCTTTCAGCTACTCTCACAGTTTGCAGTCATAAAAAGCCCACATAAACATTCAAACCAAATCTAGAGAATGACTAAAAAGATGGAGAAGAGGGCCAGAGTGAAGGTGTATGTGTCCACTTACTATTTTTTAGCCCAGCATACTATTACCTCCTCCATATCCCAGTTTTGCATTCTCTACAGCAGGGGTATCGAACTCATTTTCACCAGGGGCCACATCAGCCTCAAGGTTGCCTTCAAGGGGCTGAGTGTAATTTCAGCTCCTTAACAGTTAAGGAGTAGTTACATTTACACAGTCCTAAAATCAGTTCAGCACTTAATTAAGGCAATCGCGGGGCTGATGTGGCCCCTGGTGAAAATGAGTTTGACACCCCTGCCCTACAAAGTCCCTTAACTAGGAATATTTCCTGGAATCTGGTTATCATTCTACAATTCACATGAACAGAAAAACTTGGGTCACCTTGATGTTTGATGTAATGAGATTTTGCTCAGATGTTGTGCCTGTGATTTTACTCTCTGTACTGAAAACTTTTAAAAGCATCTAGCTTAAAAAAAAATTGGATCAATGAAAATTGCTTTGGATTTGGTATCAATAAAAATTATATTTTCAATTATGCTTGTAAACATTCTTAAAATTTTGAACACATTAACACATTGGGTATACATTACTAGGTAATCTTCATAAAATGAACAGCAAATGTGTAGAGAGTTACAGTTTTCATTTACAACCTTGTACAACATAGTTAGCAATGTATTTACATAACCTAACCTTTTAGCATTAGTTACTTGAGTTTATGAAACCACTGCTCTACTCTTGTACAAAATAAATAGCAAAAACATCATCATTGTTGACTTTATGATTCATCTGTGGCTACCAACAGTATGGCTTTGTTTGGGGAAATATTTGTACCAAAGTATGAAGAATTCTCCCTGTATGTGTTCACATATGCCTTAACTCTGTGAAGTTGAACACTGAATCAAGTTAAACCTAGGCTACTTGTATCATTGTTTATATTTATTTAAAAATATTTATTTCTACCCCTTGTCATCCTTAGTAAATTGTATGGATTGTTTTTCTTGAGGAAAAGAGAAACTTTATTTGTCAAACGTCCTTTATTCAATGGGTTATTCAAATAGCAATTCTGAAAAATATGAGTTATTTTTTCTCTCACATAAAAGCAATTAAAAAAGTAAGTTGACAAGATCTTGATAACAAATTTCAGATTATTGGGAGATGAGAAATGGATTTAAAAGTTTTATTTAGATTTATATTTCACTCATGAACTATTTCATGTAAGGCAAATAGATATTTTTATATATATTAAAAATAGATATATTTTTTAATATGACTCTTCTTTCACCTGTAAGAAAAATGAAATTATTTTGTTGATTCTGGGATGTATATTTTTCTTCAGTAAAGAAACCTAGTTGACTTAGTTAAACCTAGTGTTTTTAAAATGTATTTTACCATGGAATCTTTCATTTTAATACATCTTAGTGAGGAACACACTTGGGGGAAACATTGATAAAAAGCAAACTTATTTGATAAATTACTATCTTTTTAGAAGTAGGGGTAAAATTATATAGTAAATCATAGAAATCTGACATGGAGTTTTATATCTATAAAGTTTACTCTGGTCTCTTGGGATAAGAAGAAGAATATTTGATTAAACTATTTAAATATCTTCTAAGAAAAATCCTATCTAAATCTTTAAAAAGATACTCCCTTGCATTCTCAGATTTTTCGAGTAGCCTGTCTTGAGTACATGCTATTAATGGATTTATGCTGCGTGCACTTGGCTTATGTCAAAGCACTAACATATGAAGTCTTATCCAGGTACCACAGGGCAAGATACTTTAAATAGAAGGATTTTCCAGAGAAAATGTCTTCCACAGTCCCTGAAAGTCTCATCTGAGCATTGAAAACAGGGTGTGCTTGGGCTGATCTTAAGGAAGCTATCCTTTTCAGTAGAAGAAAACCTATAAATTCATCAGGTATAATAATAGACTAGAGATTAAAATCAACTCTTTAACTTAATGTTTTAACCAGAAATAACAAGAAGCCAGATGATAAGGTTTATTTCTCAGAAAGAGTATGGGCCCTCTTGAGCTCAGTTGTTCACTAAAACATGGAGATAATAGTATCTCCCTCTTAGAGTATGAGAAAGATTATAAAGCATAGTTTTAAGATGGTTTGCCTAGGGCCTTGGCTGATGTGGTTCAGTGGATTGAGTGCTGGCCTGTGAACCAAAAGGTTGCTGGTTTGATTCCCAGTCAGGGCACATGCCTGGGTTATAGGCCAGGTCCCCAGTTGAGGGTGTGCAAAAGGCAACCAATCCGTGTATCTCTCACAAATCGATGTTTCTCTCCCTTGCTGTCCCCACTCTCTAAAAATAAATGAATAAAATCTTAATTTAAAAAAAGATACTTTGCTTAGGGCTGGCACATTGTAAGTACTCCATAGTAGTTGCTGGTGACCGTGGTGGAGCTGACAGGTATTAAGCGTTATATCTGCAGATGGGTATGAGGAGTAGCTCTTCTTGAGAAGGTTGTTTGAAGATATAATTTTGGTTGAATAATGATGTCATTTTATTTACTCTAGGTTAAATTATGTGTGTGACTTGAGAGTGGGTGTGCTGATAGGTTGAACTGGGACTACATGTAGGACAGAGGTGAAGTTGCAGAGTGGGCCTCTGTCTCTTTGGACAGCTTTTCCTCTCCTTTTTCTGCTGTGACCACCTCTAGATACTTTTCCTCTTGTCTGTTTATCTCATCTTCTGAAAGTTGGGAGTAAGAGTCAATGAATCCCAAATCAAGAAATCATTTTGATTGATTTTTTCTTTTTTAGATTTTATTTATTTACATTTAGAGAGAGTAGGAGGAGGGAAAAACAGAGGGAGAGAAATATCGATGTGCAAGAGATACATCAATTGGTTGCTGTTGCATGCCCCCAACTGGGGACCTGGCCTGAAACCCAGGCATGTGCCTTGACTGGGAATCGAACCAGCACTCTTTCGGTTCGCAGGTCAGCCAGCACTCAAGCCACTGAGCCACACCAGCCAGGGCTTGATTCATTTTTTTCATACCTAAAATCTTATATAAAGATATTTCTTAATATGTGAATTTACCCACTTATTTCTCAGTTTTGGAAGGAAATACTGCTTCCCACTTAATTGACAAAACTTTTATTTTCAGCATTTCTTGTCCAGAATATTTAAAATATTTAAGTGTAAAGAGTAAACATAACAAATTTTTTTACTATGCCTCATTATTTTGAGGAAATTAAAATTTTTGTTCTTAAAATTGAAAAAAAAAAGATTTAATTTATGAGGTTGAAATACTCAAGATTCTAGTAACATAAGCTTACCTGGACATTTCTCACTTAAAACATATCTTTAAAAAGTTCAGGTGTCTTATTAACCAATGTCAATTCAATAACTTTAAAAAAAATCTTCCTTAAAAAATTTTAGTTGGCAATGAAGAGGCATTTGACCAAACATAATACATTAATGTAAACTTCCCCTCTGTCTTCTCCCTGGTCTTCCTTTTTCTCTATCATCTGGGCCAAACCTACACACTTCCATAGACTGGTTTTTTACTATTTTTTTTTTTTACATAGCCTTGGTTTTCTTGTCCTTATTGATTTAAAGACTGCTTTTAAATTCTGTCTGAATTAATTTATGATTCTGTACACACACACACATTGTATACTGTCTCTTCACCAGGTACCAAGGTGTGCCAGACTGTTGCCTTTGTGCTGAATGACTCCAAGTTGCTCTGCTTTGTGAATTGTGCTTTGATGAATTTGTATTCTCTGTGCTTTAAGTTCGTATTCTCCATTCAGTAATCTTGCTGCTTTAATGTACTTGTTTCTAGTTGTATTTCATATCTCTTTATCGTCCCTTTATTTGCTGCATTTAATCTTCTGTGGTCTAGAAAAAAAACTACTGATAGATTTTAGAATATGTCCCTAAAATTACATATTTATTTATAATTGCTATATGCCATATTATGAATATGATCTGTGGGGATGTCTTATGAATAAAGTACATAAACTTTTGTACTTGGAATTGTAATAGTTCCTTTTATTGTTGAGAGCCCTGTTTCTCTTATTTTCCAATTCTCAATTAGTTTCTGAATAGCTGAGGCTGCTGGTAAGTGATTTCTGGTTAAATGAGCTACATTAATCTTGGTGGCAGACTAGTCAGATATTTAGTTTCCCTGATCCACATGCAATTTGTATAATGTGAGAGACTTCTGTATTTGGGTCCCCTTTCTTCCTGGGTACTATTTCAATGAATTTCTTTTCTCTACCATTTTTCTCTTACATGTTTTTGTCTCTAAATTGATGAGATTAATGTCCTGGAGACAGAAGGGAAGAATAAGGCTTTGAAGAACATGTGGAATTGTGCTGTCTGCCTTGCAGGCATCTCCTGCACTTACCTCCCCTTCTTCCTTAATATAC
Source organism: Anoura caudifer (assembly GCA_004027475.1). NCBI lineage: Eukaryota > Metazoa > Chordata > Mammalia > Chiroptera > Phyllostomidae > Anoura > Anoura caudifer. The sequence continues at coordinate 63,151 of PVKU01005681.1, read as the reverse complement.
TTTATGAACTTACATTTTCTCCTGCTGCCCCAGTGTTAATAGAGTAAATAATCCCACATAGCAATTCCCTGTGCACCTCAACTTGATAATCTGCCCTATCTTTGCCTTCCTATGTATTTCTTAACCCACATGCTCACCCTCTCACTCCCCTTCCCTTAGTCCCACATTTGTTTAGATCTCTGTCCCCAGGCCTTGAGAGCTGTTACCAGTAGCCTGGAAAATAGATATGGGGTAGAAGGGCAGGGAAATCCCTCATCTCATTTCCAAGGAAGGAAAGGTGTAACTCTTCCTCAGATTGGAACTCTGAAACCTTTTTCTCACTGAGAATTGGAAAAAGAGTGCTTGGATTGCACACAACATGATATATGTGGGAAAATGGATTCAGAAGCCTATAAACATCCAAAGAAACTTAATTGCAAAGCATGTGCCATGCATAATTGGTAACCTTTTGTTAAAGGATGGAATTTGTTTCTTTATGACAAAGTTTTTAACAAGCAAATGTTATGTACTTCACATATGGTCAGTTATACTTTTCCATCATTCTTTCTACTAGGAATTTCCATTTTTTACCCTGACGGCATTTCCTCCTGGATTTCTTGTGCATGTTGGGGGCGTCGTTAGTGCACGCTCTGTGAAGCTTTTGGATCGTATCCACAATCCCGGTATGTTCTTTAAAACTTTATTTTCAGTGTTTCTTTTATTTAAATTATGATTATTAAAATTGATTTTATAATGTTTTTTTAAGCCAAATCTACCTGAAACAGAAATGAAAAAGAGTATAAACTGACACGTGTAACTTAAAAATATTTGCAGTAATCTTAATTAAAAATAATCAAACTAACTAGAAGTGTAATTTGGTTACTTTTTAATGCAGAATGGAAATACAAATCTTGATTCACTTCTGGCCAAGGTGTCACTTTGAGGAGTCATTAAGTAACTTTTGAGTCAGCTGTTTTCTTTGACCCAGGCACATGCAATTTGACCATTGTGACCAGTAGCCTAAGGTGTTAATTCTTTTTCACTAGCAGCAACTCTTTATAGATTATTAGAGTGATTTCTTTATTCTTAAGAGAAGTATTCTTTTAAAGTGTGATTGTAAACATTATGTAGAGTGCCTAAGAAGTAAAAACCAAACCAAACAACTGAAAAATACAACTGTCTGGTTCCTTGGATTCTTATGTGTAGCCGTTTGTTCTTTATAACTGAAAAAATAAGAATAGTAGCTCACTTCTTTAAACATGGGGCCATGATTATAAAAGAAGGCAAGCACTTGAAGTCCCAGTTAATTTCAGGCCCTTGGATTAGAAATGGTTTGGTGATTTTTCTAAATCTAAAATAAGCGTGATAGAATGGTAGGAACTTTTCACGCAGAAAGTGTTCTTGCCTCTCTCTTAGGAGATTGCCCAATTGTTTGCCCAAGTCATTTAATATTTTAATGGCATACCTTAAATCTGAAGTTATAGTAATGTTCTTATTTGACATATATACATATATATTTTTGAAAAATTTAAATGTTACTTCCAGTAACCTCTTCCTGAGGCTTTACTGACAGCTGTAAAAAGAGTGAAATGCTTTGAAATTATATATGCAAGAAATTGCAGGTAATGATTTTGAGGATATGTAACATTATGTTGTTTTACATTTTTAAAAATGATATGTGCCATATGGTTTGATGTGTTTGTTTGAGTTAATTACAGAGAAGCAATGGAATGTTTTTAGACTCTGAACAAGAGTCCAGAAAAGCAGTACTAGCTAGGATTATTTATAAAAACTCTTAAGCTGAGTGAAGACATCTTTTCTGCATCAGTCTTCTTTTTCTTCTGTGATTTATTATTTTTTCCCTGTTTCTTATTTTTCTGGTCAATTTAAGATCTTATTTTTTTTCATGTGGCATTTATATGTTCTGTAGTAATTCAAGGTAAATTTAGACTGATGCCAGTTTAATGTATTGAGCCCTTGGAGACTATGCACGGTGTATATCTTTGTGTTTAGGAACTTGAATATTTGGAAAGCGCATGGAAATTCTGGGTTAACATACCTAACACTTAGGTGACCCAAGGCTAGTTTCCGGTGTTTCTATGCACCACTGACTCAAATAATTTGATAGAAGGCACCCTCTGATATAATAACTTCAAAAAATGGTTTGAAGAGTATATTCAATTATTAGTAATGTCTTTTATTTACTGAAAACATTTTTATTGTTGCTTCCATGTACTCTGAGTAAGCTGTAGAGTCTGGAGAACAAATAAAGGTTACTAAAATAAGTTTAAGTAGAGAGCTATATTTTTAAATCATACTAGTTTATACAGAAAACTGACTTGTGGGGTTTATTGTATTTGCCAGTTTATTCTAGCTGTGTAAGAAATGTAAGAATCCAAATGCAGGAAAAAAATAGGAACCCTTATTAAGAATACATTTTGTGTATTGTAATTACCAGCTTATCTATTCTCTTCCTTTCCTTCCCTTTCAGATTATTTTTTAAATTCATATATAGAAACTCTTAGTTAATAATAGACTATTATTTCCCAAACGATTATGGGCATATACATATAAATACTTTTAATGGTATATAAGTTATATTTTAATTTTGCTTTCTTTTCAGTTAAATACATATCAATTGTATATTCTAAAGGCTCCAATATTAGTTTGACATAAATATCACATTCTTCAGATTGCTTATTTATTATGCTTTAAAAAGAAATTTTCTTAAAAACACTTATTATTCTTTGGGCCCCTTAAGTAATTATTTATGAAAATATTTCAATTTGTTGAAAAAAGTTGAATGTTAAAACAAAACTCTAGATCGGCATCTACCATAATGATGGTGTATTAATTTTATGACACTGAGTTATTTTGCTGAGTTTCTGCTGAGAGGAACTTAGGGCAGATTGAGATCCATGTGCTAATGTTAAAAGTGCTGTATTTGCACTCTCAAATGAATCTTGTAGCTATTTTTTTTTTCACTAATGAGTATAGGAAATTTGCATTTCACACTCAGTGTAGAAGGGAAAAAAATCCCATTTTAAAACCATTGCCACCTGCTAATTCTATGGGTTATTTTGGAGTTATTTCTTTTAGAATTTTCTCCTTTGTTAAGTAGTTAGCAAACAGGATCATACAACAAAGGAAAAAATGGGGTGGTTTTAAAAATGAAGGTAATTTTCTTAAATGAGTATACTTTAGTCAATGTTAGATTATGATAGCATGCTCCTTCTTCTCTTTCTATTTCTACTTCTTATTAACTCTGCTGTCTGTGTCTTTCCAGTTCCTGTCGAGTGGTGTCAATTTTGTTCTTGTTTGTAGTGTGTTTTGTTTTTTCCTACTATTCTGCACCTAAAACTGATCTACTAATTTGCTGTTTTGAACTCAGCCTTTGTCGGAATTATGGGTAACACAAGATCTTACAAACTGCTAGACTGGAATAGTTTCAATTCAGGTATTTTAATGGTCATTCAGTACTACATATGCTGACAAAAATTATGGCAGCTCAGTGAAGTTTTTAGAAATGTTCTAGAATAAATAGATTTAATGTCAATTCAGTTATATAGATATATTCTTTAATACATATATTCTAACTCTTATAACTTCCATGGAAATGCAAATAAAAATATGTGTTAAATGAATTAATCAAAACTATAGAAGTACCATAAATTATGAATGACTTTTGTTAGGTGATCAACTTTCAGAATGATAATTTTAAATTATACTATGTTTTGGACAGTTTTTTCATATCAGATACGTGATATAAGCATTACCTTTATGATTAAGGAAATATTGTTAAATATATTATAAGTATTAAATGACTAGCTTGATAATTTTAAAGTGTATTTAAACTTCAATTAGTTTTGAATATAATGTATTTAATGTTCTATAAATACTATAAAAATGTAACTATTAGGATTTGTATTTATAATTCTAAAAATGTTCCAAAATTTGGTAAGAATGGATTTTGGAGAGATTAGTAGCTTTCCTAAGCTTTTCTCATTCTCCTTCTACACACAAGTATAAGTTTGCTTGTTAAGTATTTTTACATATGAATATTATCTGTAGCTTTTAAAGAAACTAAACTAAGATAACTTTACAGCTGATGATGTGGTTTAGAGTCAAAGCCAGTAAATTTTCCTTTTTGATAAAAGCATGTTCTGTTAATAATTTTTTTTGTCATTTATATGTTAGATTCAATAAAATAAATATAATCATCTTGATTCAGTATCAGAAGACGTTATTTGGCCTAAAGAATCTTTTTGGTTCTTTGTGTCAGAAAATGTATCTATTTATAGAAAAACAAAAACAAATCAGCATAGGCTCAGCATTTTAGATAATATCCCATAATCTTTTCAATATTATATAAGCTGTTTTTGTTCTTAGGAGTCCAGGATGTAAGCTCTGATGTAAGTAATGCATGTTTGACTATGAAGTAGCTCATGTTCACCAGGCAGATTTACCCAAAGTCGGACCAGTAAACAACCTGCCAGGTTCAACCTTTGCAGAGTTACACTGACATTAATTGGTAAATCTTTAAGGAAATTAATTACCTTCTGTTGGCTATCCAAGTTTTTGCCAGTGCATTCTCACATTTATTAGAATTAAAATAATCACTTTTAATGTAATGCTATATACTTATTTTTAGTAAGGAATTAAAAATACTCTTCTGGATTCATTTAATATATAAGAATATATTGTTTAAATGTTAGGCAGATTAGTATAGTAGGAAGAAAAAAGGCTTATATAAGAAAAGAACCTTGAGAGCAGATTAATCATTAATAATTTAAAGAGCTGAAACCTTGTCAGGGTAAAGATGTTTAGTGTGAGATGTGTGTGTTAGATGATAGAACAGTTGTGGAAAGTGGAAAAGGCAAAAGATAAATCTCATAGACATGATAGAGATTTGTCCCGTGTAAGCAGAATTACAGAATTTCGCAAGGAGAAATGTGGTTGAGGAAGCAGTATATCTTGCCATCATTTAAAGTCAAGTCAGGTTGTAAGTGTAGGAAAGGAAAAAGTTGGACATTAAAAGGTAAAAAAAAGATGGAATATTAAAAGAACATTTAAAATAACTGTCAGTTTAATTTTCTCTTAATTGTGTGTTTTTGATTGAAGTTTTGGAGTCATTATAGTGATAGTCAGTAGATATTCAAACATCAGGCTGATTTTAATATTAGTTTAGGAAAAATAACTTGTTAGTTCTGAAAAAAGTGATACATATATTTGGTAAATATATTAAATTATTTGTGTTCTCTGTAATTAGGTAATACTGCTGTCCTGTATTACCGCAGAGAATCAAGAATTGACCATGTCAGTGAGAAAACTAATTGTTGATATAGTTTTAATGCTAAAAATTGTTCACCCATACTGTATTTTCTGGATTCTCTGATACCATGTATTATATGATGTATCATCAACTTAATAATAGACTTCCAAGAGAAAAGAGAAACACTACCATCTTAAATATGTTTATTGATTTCGTATTAACTTCATATGAAATTGTTTGAACTATTGCTCATAGAGCTCCGATCAATGTATATATTGAATTTGAAGCTCAGCCTGATGAAAGAATGGTGTAGACTTCTAGGCTTGATATGGCTAGCATAAACAGTATGCTAAGGTTCATATTGATTAGTGGGCGAGGCATTAGACATCCTTATTTCACAAGTATTACAGTATGGGAAGATACGGGAAAACATTTTGTAGTATACAATAGTATTTCACAAAATACAATCTGTCATGAAAACTGCCATGCAGTTCGTTAGATAATAGGTTTGCAAAGATGCCAGGGCCCAAAAATATGCAAGTGGTTTACTGTGTGGTCTGGTGTGATACAAGATACAGCGTTAAAAAGGATGGCATGATTAATTCTGTGGCAAGGAAGCTTATAGAGGTGGTAATTCTTGAACAGGGGGTTACGTAGGAGTAAGACAGGAGCCGGTGGTCACGTTTGTGTTAGATGACTGGCTGTAGGATGGAGACGGGATGTAAAGGCAGCAAGACTAGAGACTCGGAAACCAGTTAGCAGACTGCAGTAGTTCTGGCCAGATTATGTGACCTGGGATTTGGTGGTGGTAGGAGAGCTAAAGTTTATAGGACATTTCCTGTGTGCCAGGTGCTCTTCCTCATTTAATCCTCAAAGCACAATCCTGAAGTAGGCAGTTTTCCCATTTTGTAGATGTGCAAAACAAAACATAGCAGTTTCTCCAAGGTAGAATACAAAGTGGCTGAACCACAATTGCACCTTACTTCTCTGGCTTTGGTGCTTACGCTCTTAACTATAAGTTTCCAAACTACTTAGGTTGTAAAATCAGCAAGACTTGATAATTAATAGAATGTGGCGAGTGAAACAGGATGTTGGCAAGCTTTAGCTTAGAGGGAAGGATAGATCATGATTATCCTACTCTCGTCTCTTTGAAACTTATATTATAAAACATACTTTGAGTAAATTTTAATAGTCTTAGTTCATTGTTTCTCAAATGGTTATAATCTTTTTCTGTCTTTCTTCTGAGTTTACCACTAAAGGTATTTCTGAGTCACTCACACAAATAACTTTAATTAATAATAGTGTTTGTGTAGTTGAGGAAAATTTGTTATTCTTTGTGTAGAATGAAAGTCAGCTTATGATACTGCTTTTAGGAAGTGACAGGAAATATAAGCTAACATGTAATGTTGTTTGAAAAGTATTGTGAGTCAGGTGATGTTTAAGGAAATATTTATAGAATATATATATATCAGTCTGATCATCCTAAGCCTTTTTTTTTTTTCTTTACAATTTTAAATAAAAGCCTTTTATTCAGTGGATCTTCACAGAGTGCCTGCCATGTCTCAAGCACAGTGTTGGAGACTGGGAACACCATTCTTCAGTCAGGCAGACCTCCTGTTTACACACCTACTCTAGGCTACTTTTTATGCTGTTTTTCTTTGTGTGTGTGTGTGTGTGTGTGTGTGTGTGTGTGTGTGTGTTAAATGGAGATGAGCTTTCTTGGAACTTGAATTCTGCTGATGATCTCAGCAGTCATTCTTTTTACTACACCTGAGAAGTACACATGAGCAGATGTGCAAACTAAGCCTAAAGTAGTTAAGCAGCTTTTAGTTTTTAGCATTTTAATAAGGTTTTTAGGAAGTAGGCACATACAAGGTGGGGCAACAAAAGTAGGTTTACAGTTGTTCATATGGAAAATGATATGTAATATATAATAATACAACAATAAACTCAGTGTTTTGTGTATTCACAACTATAAACCTACTTTTGCTCTACCTTGTAGAAGTCAAGAACGCATAAATAAAGCATGTATGTGAACTTATATTCATATATAAAGTAACATACAAATGTATGCATAATTTTCTCTTTATATGTAATATAACTTGATATTTATTACTATCCATTTTTTACTGTCTATAAAAAATCAGATATATAATGTCCTTAATAGTGAAATTTTACTCTTTATATGTATAAATGCAACTGGATATTCATTGCATTATAATGTAACATTTATATGTAATATATAATTTTCTCTTTCTATATGTAGTATAACTGGTCTTTATATAGGAAGAGTTTAATTTCAATTAAGGAAAAGATTACATATCTGACTTCTTTTATACGTAGTAAAGAACTCCAGTTCAGTCCAACATGGATTATATCCCAGCTACCTCCTAACATCCCAGATTACTGCATCTTGATGTTCGTTCTGAATTTGCACATCACTCCCACTATCTTCTTCCTGGTCTGGTACTGAATCCCTACCCAGTTTGAGGTTGTATACTCCCTTGAACCTGAACTCTTTGATTCCTATTTCATTAGGGGAAATTTCTCTTCAAAGATTGTTTTGGGTTAGAATGTTACTTTCAGGCATTTGAAAATGCAGCATGTTATGCTGTCCATTAACGAGACAGAATATAATTGTATTACAAACCTTTATTTGATCCTACCTAACAATTTATCTCCTCTTGTTCATTTAAAAATTAGGCTGAATAACTGTCCATTTCCTTTATTCTTTCAACCACATGAAAAGATTCTTAAGGAAAGAAGGTATTCTCTTTCAGAGCTATGTAAAAATAGAATTAAGTTTAACACTTAAGGTAGTCAGTGGTTCTTAGCTGCAAGTGTGTGATTGCCTCAAATCTCAAAGGGATTGAGTTTTACAAAGGCATATTGTGTTGAGTTTACTTTTTTACTTTCTGAGATATAAACTATTACTGTTACTTTAGGAATCTTTACCAGTTTCACCTGCACTTCAGAAACAAGATAAAATGCTAAAAAGATGGCAAGATATCAAGCTATGGCTATGCTCTAGAAAAGTAACAGCAGCAAAATGAACTATTTATGACGTCAACCCAAGTGTGCAGCCAAGTGTGCAGACATTACTTTTAAAAGAAGTGTCAGTGAGGTATTAATCTAGAGCTGGTTCCTGCCTACAGTTAAAAGGATATATTAAAAGATTTGTGATATTATCTATGAAATTTTGACTCAGAAGAAAGACAAAATAGTATGAAATATACTTTGTATCATAAATAAATTTTATTATTTCCTAATTTGATATCTTTATAATTATAAATAATTCTGTAGATTATTGGGAGGAGCATGGTATTTAAAAGAAGGTATGTTTTTCTTAACATCTTTGAAATGTTACCAGTTGTGACCCTCACATCTCAGCTGTATATCCTCCACATGGCTAAATTGTATTCAGTTTTATGTGTGGCATGTATAGTTGCCATATATTTTAAGCCAGACTCTTTGTTTTGCCTTTTGTATAAGTATGGTAGATCTTCAGTTTTGACTTATGTAGGATGAATGAAACATTTCAGATTAACTAGTGTGTTTCCTATAAAAATATAGTTAGCAGTTTATAAAGCTTTCAAAATTTTATTGTAGAGGTTAAATACTATGATATTTTTGAATTTTTAGTTGTAATAAGTTAGGCTGAATCATAATTACTACTTCAGCATTCTCTGGCTCATCTCTGGCATAAATATCATATAGGTGTTAAAGATAAATTGACTTTTTCTTTAATACAAAATAAATTGATTAACCTTAATTTTATTTTAATTAAACAAACCCTAAATTTAATAGCCAAAAATCCGTCCTTTGGCTTTTTGCTTACAGTTGTAGATAATTATTGTTAATCCAATTACCAGTTTGTGATTAAGTGCTCCCTACTGTATGCTTGCCTTGCTTTCACCTAGAATCCAGGGCCATTACTTTCTGTAACCATTTCAGTGAGCTGCCATAGTTTTCAGTCTGTACTGTCACCTGATCCAAGCATGCGCCAAAATATCCACTGTTTCTGGCTCCTGTCTGCTGAATCTGCTTTGCAAAACCCTTCGTTCGTTCTTTGAGCTTTTGCTTTAGCCAAAAATCAAATTTAAGACATTCTTGGAGTGTGGACATATGCCATTTGCTTTCCTAGCTCCCATGTTATGTAACTCGTTAGCTTTTATTAAACTTGTAAATAACTACAACAATGGCATCCCCATGTGCAACTGTGTGGCTCGTGTGTCAAAATAAAGGCTGCTTGTGAACTTGTCAGAAGAATATGAATGCTCCACTTGTGCTGCATTCAGCTTTTTTTTTTTAATTAGCCACTTTTTCTTTCATAGTGTTTGGTTTACTTATCTGATTATTTCTGTGTGTTATACCAAGGTAAGTTTGATGTAAATACATTTTGTATTCTATGTGATTATATGTATCTCATAGTAATTATTATTACATACTTTTCCATTTAGACATGCTGGCCATTTTTAAATAAATATATCTTGAACTTAAACTAACTGACTTCCTCTATTTTTTATTAATTTAAAAAATGTTATGGATTACTTCTTGTAAAATTCATTCTTAAAACAGAAAAGCTATCATGTATTACTTGTGGCACAGATGTAGACACACCTAATGTGAGAAAACCTATTTTTATAAGAACATAGTATGTAATTATTTGTCTTATCAAATAATAGTTTAAACTTGCAGAAAGATTTTAAAAAGTAAATAGCAGGACCTGCTAGTGCATTTAAGAAAAGTTAGACTTTTTATTTTATATAGTTTTTATATAGAAAAATAATTATTTTCTAAACAGAAATGCTTTTATTATATCTATTTTAAAAGAATAAGTAATTTGATTGATTGAACAACTTCTTGAGTTTTTAAGTTTATCTTAGAATATAAAAATTCCCTATTAGGAAAGGATGATGTTAAATAGATGTCCAAATTGGTCTGGAAACATGTATGTCTTAAAAAAAAGAGAGAGAATGGATTTGAAGGCATATTTGTGCTGTTAATGTCAGCATTTCAGTTAGAAATATGAAGAAATTCTTTAACATGATAGTGTATGTGCAAAATAGGACCACCCAATTTTCTCACACATTTTTAAATTTATCAATATTGATTGCTAACACCATATTGTAGTCTTTTCTGTTTCTCATCCTTCTTTATTTTATCTCAGACTTTGATCTTTTTCTCAGTTTCCTGGAGTCTGCATTTTTTCTTTTCTTCTGAAAGAAAGTTTTAGGGTAGCTCTGTCTTGGATCCAAAATTTTAATTCAAGAACTGGCTGGCATCATTCATAGTTCTGGCCTTTACCTCCTCACTTCTCCCTTTTGCTGATCTCCTTCCTCCCTGTGGAGGATACAAAATTACATCATAGGAATGTGAGCCATAATAAGCCCTTTAAGCTTTCTTTACTTTGCTGTCTTCAGTGTTTCACTAGTGAGTATAATTCTACTTATTCTTCTTATTTTGCAAACATATTTTGGAAATGGATATGTAGTGAAATTCAAAAAAGCAAGTTTGGGGATTGTTTTATTTTCAGTTTAAAGAATGCTTTAATATGTGGAAAATTTACAATAAGAGTTTAGCATCCTATTTCGAATTGGTTAAGATTTTTCAATCTCACATTGTTCCCAAATGGAATTGTCCACAAAAAGAAACAAACTAGGATATGCTGATTATAGGCTGTTTCTGTTTTTAACATCTATGTACATTAAAAGTTACAATAATTTGCATCTGCTGTTCACCAGTAGTTTGCAGCAAGTGATAAGTGCAAGTGATAAGGAAGTATGTGTGACAGATGCTCCATTTATAATGCGCCATTACAAGGCAATATTGGATTCCTCTATTGTAATAAAATGTAATTTTGTAAGTCTAAGGCATTTTCTTAATTATAGAGCCATACATGGAATTACAGTATTCTATCTGAAATTTGTCCCTATATACATTAACCAAATTACTTGTATTAATCTTTTAAATGTATTTGTTTTCTTTATTTTGAATTGGCAACTTCCTTTATACCTTGTCACTTTGCTTTAGGACCCACATCTCTAGAAGGATAGCTATAGTTGGCTTTCTCTTTTTTTAACATTGACAAATCTTTGCCTTGGAAAGAACCCAGAATATAGTGGGTTATAAAAAATAGGTACCAGGAAATGAAATCTGAATTTAAATTACATTTATGGGTACGATGCATAACATGTTCTCTTACTGAGGTGAGATATAGGATATCCTCTCAGTTTAAGATTAGAATCTGGAAAGTCTGGGTCTACATTTTAAGTTGCATCTAATAAAATACATCTCTGTAAATATCCCTTAGAGTATTAAAGCAAATAGAACTAGATGGTTTATTTTCTAGCAATCAAGTTTAAAATGTTAAACTTTTAGAAAAGTAACATTAAATTAAAATGTTAAGCTTTTCAGAAGTAGGATTATAAAGATGTGAAGTTTTAAAATATGTTATAGAACAGTATCTTTTTTCATTCCAGAATATGTTTTAAACATTTCTTGTTCATATAGACAATATGCTGTTGAGTAGTAAACTGATTTAAAATTTATTTTTCAGATGAACCAGAAACTCGAGATGCGTGGTGGGCAGAAATCAGACAAGAAATAAAATCACATGCTAAAGCATTAGGCTGTCATGCTGTAGTGGGCTACAGTGAATCAACTAGCATCTGGTAATGATAACAACAACTTGCTTTTCTAGATGCTGCAATTTAGATTGTCATCTGAAAGAGGAAAAGCTTTATGCAAATATAGAGAGAATTAGTGGAATGATCCAGGATCAAGGGCTTTAGGTTACACCAGCCTAAGGTTAATATGCCGTTTGTGCCACTGAATTGCTGTGAACTTTGCGAAGTTACTCTGCTCCTCCCAGCCTCAACTTACACATTGAAGCAGAGTATGATACTGCCACATAGCAAGTATTACTGTGGGCTGATTTTACTCCAGTTTGTGACTCTGCTAACTTCTTCCTCTGGGGTCTTTGAAACTTTTGACCTATTGTAAATGAATTGCCTGTGTCTTTCAAGCTCTTCTCTAAACTCTTTCTATCTTCATCTACTAACTGTTACTTAACTTTCTCCTGCTTATGACTCATCCCTCCTAGCCAAGGAATAAAGAGACTTCTGTGCTCTTAGTTCTCAAAAGCTTTTTTTGCCACCTTTCATTGCCACCTTTCCCTTGAACAGCCTCTTCTCCTTTGAAGTCCATGCCATTCCACAGTTCAGACTGTTTTACCTGCAAAATGTTCTTCTTCCTTTCCTAACTCCTTCTCTCATCTCCTCCAGTTAAATGTGAGCATCTCCCTTCTATCACCATGGCACTGTACTTTGTCATTCTTAAGTCTTCTATCCCCACCTGACTTTCAACCATACTTTGTATCTCATTATCACTCTAAACCATTGCCTCTTAAAATTTTGAAATTATAATATTTCATTCTTGGATCACAACTTAGTATTTTTCCATCATGCCATTTGCTTATGTACGCCTGGTTTGTTTTGGCCTTTATCCTAACCAAAGATTTTCCTAGTTCCTTACTCAGCTTCTGACTTTACTTACTGCCTACCATTCTTGAACCCTACTGTCAGCTCCTTCAAAGGTTTATCAGTGACATCATCTAGAAACTGTTTGAACTTCTGCTTTCTTATTTTTCACCCTCTGTTCTTAGAGAATTCTTGCTGCCAGCTGTTACGTGGATAATTCTCTTGCACTTGTGGTGATCACTATTGTTAGAGAAAAATGATTAGGCTATAGTAAATGTGGACATTACAGAGCCATGCCTATTCCATCTTTTCCTTTGCGTCCATTTATTATCCTCTTGAACTGTTCTATTTTCACTGTAGTTGTTCTGCTCTTGTTAAACTGCTAACTTTATTGTGCTTATCCTGCCTTACTGCCCAAGATGTAGTCTTGCCTCATTCGTGGATTTACTGTCACACACCGTCAAGTCTTAGGGATATGGTTTTAAACGACATAGTTCTTGCCATCGGATTCACTCACATTCTACCAGAGAATTATGAGTATGCATTTTATGATAGCAATATCCCAAGGTGCACTGGGATGCCAGAAGGTTGGAGATTAAAGGTAGGGTTGAAAGAAAGTGTTAATGAAGTAACTGAAGCTTGAACTGAATCTCACGGGACGTGTATGAATTATATAAGTGAAGAGAAGAGGTGTAGGGAGAGGGCTCAATGTTAGAAGACGAGCGTGTGGAGTATGCTAGAGGTGTAGATTCAGTGTGGCTGGAGAGAGATTACAGATGCAAGATCTACCGACAGGAGTCCAGTTAATTTACCTAGATGTTTGAATTTATCTGACACAGATTCCTTTTTTCCTCTAGACCTCAAAAATTTTTCTATTAAATCCCATCTTTACTAATTCTGTTCTAAACCATCTAACCTACTATTACTGGGTTAAACTCTTTGAAATGCATTCTGCTCTTGTAGCTCCTTGATTCAGTGCCCTCTAGGGACTCTCTTGTACTCCATGCTGACATTCTCAGTACCCACTTAAACATTTTAAGCCTGGCCTCTCTACTCATGTGACCATTTCTTTCATGTCCTCTTAGGCTTCCAGTCCATTTACACTTTGTTTCCAGCCTTTCATCCCTAGGCTGCTACTTTTCTCATTTGCTTTGTTATTTCATTCAATAATTGGGTTGTTTACTTTTATCACTTTCAAATTAGGTAATGTGTAGTAAAGACTTTCAAAGAATTCTTTTGAATATCAATTTTTTGCATATATATATAAAATGTATATTTTATGTATAAAATATATATAAAATTTTTGCATATATCTAAAATATATTTTGCATATATTTTAGATACCTTTTTGTTATTTTTGTTAAGCCTTAGCAATATAGATATTTACATAGTTTACTTTTAGAATAATTTAAATAAAATTTAATATGCATTTAAAGAGGATTTTAGTATATTTTAATGAGTTATTAACCTGATTGGGCAATGCAGTTTGTTACTACTTTAATTTTGAAACATTCCAGTCTCTATCAGCTCTACGGTAGTTTAAAGGAATCTATTGTCATTAATATTGTACTTTATCTTTTACAATTTTTAAGTAATAAGGAATTCTTGCCCTCTCCATTGTAATAACATTACCTTACTTCTGTTTTCTCTCCTAGGTTTAGGAGGTAATCCTGTGATATTATTAATATTTAGTAGACTCAAACCTGAATTTAAATGGTCACCCTTGTAATCATTTTCCAAACTTGGCCTAAAAATGTTAACTTTGTTTGTTTGTTTGTTTGTTTTCTCTTATAGTGAAGAGGTCTGCATTTTATCTGCATCTGGCACGGCAGCTGTACTGAACCCTAGATTTCTGCAGGACGGCACCTTGGAGAGCTGTTTGGAACAGAGGTTGTCACGGCAGCCTGGCCTATTTGACATAAGGGCAGAGAAGGGAGAAGTTGACTTTTTCTCTCAGAGCTGGGATAGGTCTTCTCTCTGAGGGTGTGTTACGGTGGTACAGTATAGAAATGAGGACCAGGCACTTTGCTGATTTTTACATAACTCACAGCAGAGAGAAGTATTGGGATCTGCACTCTGACACATTATAATTTCTAGTGTCTTGATAAGTGACGTGTGTGATTACCAGTTGAAGAATTTCAAGGAGATATTGTTTTGTTTGTTGCTTTATAGAAATATTTTCTTTTATTTGATTTTTTCTTTTATTTTTTAAATGAAAAATATTTTTATTGTATTTTTCCATTACCATTTATGCCTTATCTCCAAAGCAGAAAATGGCCATGAAACAATTTTGATAAAGAAAATCTTCATTTATAAAACAATCAAAATACTATGTCATACCAAAATTATGTGTAAAGCTTCATGGAAAGTGAAGTATATCTTTAATATATGTAAAAGAGAAAGTGAACACATTAGGTAAAATGAGAAAATGAGATTACTTTCTGATTTATTTGATTGTCGGTTCCTTTTATATGTTAGTTCCGTTAATGTCAGAAATGCTTTCTATAAGCAGATGAAATTATCAAATATATATGCAAGAAAACTGTTAGTTTGGTACCAGAGTCTACTTGGATACTGTAAATTTTAATTAGCTCTTACCCTACAGTACATGTATTTGCTTTTCCAAAATCTTTTCCAGTATTAATATACAGGGTGGCAAAAGTAGGTTTCCAGCTGTGAGTACATGAAACACAGAGTTGTTGTTGTTGTTGTTGTTTTAAGTTTTCTGTATTTTTTTAAGATTTGATTTATTTATTTTTAGAGAGAGGGGAAAGGAAGGAGAAAGAGAGGGAGAGAAACATCAATGTGTGGTTGCCTCTCATGTGCCCCTCACTGGGGACCTGACCCTCAACCCAGGCATGTGTCCTGACAGGGAATCGAACCAGCGACCCTTTGGTTTACAGACCCATGTTCAATCCACTGAGCTACACCAGCAAGGGCAACACAGTTTTTTTCTTAATATTAAGTTTATTGAGGTGACGTTGGTTAATAGGGTCATATAGGTTTCGAGTGTACATATACACATAGCACGATACATCATGCTATGATACATGCTCTGTATGGCCATCAGTATATGAAAAGGTGTTCACCTTCATGTAGCTGTTGGGGAAGTAAGAAACAGTTTATTCCTATATTATTATTATTAATTATTATATTGTTTTCCACATGAGCAACTCTAAACCTACTTTTGCTTCATCCTGTATTAGTATGTATTAAGGAAGAAAGCAAAAAAAAATATCCTGTATAGGATCAGATTTAGTACAAATTTTCAAGTCTCTATATAACGAAGAAGGATATTCTAGTTCTGGTAGGCAAACAGAAAGCCTTGGTCAATGTCTTTTTTTTTGTAAAAAATGGATTTTGACCATAATATATTCCAGAGCATTGAAAGTTACCATAAATAGGAAAATGAAAGTGGGATATTTGAAGTATATTAAATAATAAGAATGTTCTATAGAGAAACAGGTTTTGCCAATGAGTTCTCCCAGTGCCACATTATAGTTCTCACACGTGCCAGTAGATTTCATTCTTGAGTAGGTAAAAGCCTAATTTAACAAATGAGCTTTCTTATGCAGGTAGTTTATTTCAATATTGTGGCTTGGATGGATGCAGTGAATTCTCCTGTATGGTAGCCCATGTCCTTTTATCTGCTGTAAAATGATTAGTGCTTACTAGAGAGAATTTGAAAAATGTAGAAGAGTAGAAAGAAGAAAGAATTCCCTATGATCTCAATATTCAGAGACAGAAGTATTGGGATCTGCTTTTGTACATTTTTTCATAAATTTTAGTTCTTTTCTTTTTTTGCCTTATGAGGTTGCACCATTTATGTTCAAATTTCTGTGAGGTATTTAATTAACAATTGCCCTAGTTTATATCCTTTTGGTCACCCCTTGTAATACAAGGGCTTCAATTCAAACTTTTGGCATGATAATTAGAGGTCTGCTTAGTACTTAGTGTGACTGAGCAAGTTACGTAGCATCTCAGGTTGGTTTCAGGCCAAGTGCAACTAGTATATGTGGTTGTCTGGTGGGCATTCCATTGGATTGGGGTGGCATGTGTGTTTACCTATAGTTTTCTCATTCTTCAAAAAAAATTAAAAGAGCCTTTCTAGGTATTGTTATTACCATTTTATAGAGGAGGCGCTGTGAGGTTAAATAACTTGTTCAGGGTCACAGTTTCACTCAGATATGTCTGATTTCCTTGTTACTTCTAAGATACCTGAATGCTGTAGCAGTAATAAAAGAATAGTATCTGGGAGTGATTAATTTCATTTAGAGGGTTATTGTGAAAATTCAGTGACATAAAGTATACAAAGAATCTGCAGAAAGCCTGATTCCTAGTAGGTATAGTATGAGTTTCCTTCCCTTTTAAAATTTGTCTACTTGCCAAATTTCAACTTCTAAAGGTTGCTTCAGGTTATGGAGTATTAAGAACCTGTATCTTTCCAGAGCCCTGGAGGATAGGGCTCGCTGAAAGTCTAGGGTTCTCCATGGAGCTTTCTATTTCCATGTCTATTCTTCTGATTTCCTCAGATTTAATGAATGAAAAAATACTTAATCATTCGAAAATGAATTCATAAACAGCATATACAACAAATATTTTACCATGAGTGGGAAGGTTGTGGGCAGTTTGTTTATGATTTGTATGTTTGTGAAACAGGTGTTCCGACTTGTTAAAAACAGTCATTGGACATTAGAAATTTTGAAGTGTGCCTATTTTTGACTGACTTTTTTTTCTTTAAATTTGGTTTTAATCATAATTTTTTAATACTGTTTAAGTTTTCTGACATGTTTTTGTTAGAAATTTAAAAATTATATCTGTGTTACATCTCTCATACAGTAAGAAAATATCACCCTCGTTGTCTAATCATTTGTTTTTTGTTGTATCCCAAAGAAAAAACTTTGAAATAATAGTGTTTTTTTTTCAGGTAGTAAGTCATCACACATATAAATTGATGACAAATCATTTTCTGATTATACAAGCCTTTTCTCTCAAATGGTTCTCGTTTCATGGTCAGTTGTAATTCCTATCAGTCATAGTAGTACTCTTACAACCTACTGTGGTAGAAATTGTGGTATAGTTCATACACAAGTACTGAGTATGTAATATATGTTTTCTAAAAGAAGCATAGCATTTTCAAGACTGCCTGTTTTTCTTAATGTATTTGTATAGGCTAGAGGAAAGCTTGCCTGCAGGCTGTGGATTTTGCCACATACCATATGATGAACTGAATATGCCATTTCCCGCTCATCTCACGTACTGCTACAACTGCAGGAAACAAAAAGTTCCCGATGTTCTCTTTACAACTATAGACCTCCCAACAGAGGCAGCAGTTATTGGAAAAGGTTGTCTTATTCAAGCAAGGTATGTCTGTGAAAACAATATTTGGGGTCCTTGAAAGAGTATGGGGTATGGAGCCAAACAGCCCTATTTTGAATATCTGCTCTGTTTCCTATCTGGGATCCTGGATAGACTGGGCAGTTCTATCTGAACCTTGTATTTTAGCATACGGAAAATTAGGAGGAAACATACCCTCATTATAAAATTCAAGTAAGTTGTATTAGTTTTAAACATTTACATTCTATATACATTATTATTACTATGAGGATTATTAATTAACCTGTTGAAGTGTAGGGATATGACTCAATATGCTTTAATGACATTAAATATATAGTACATTTTGGAAAGTGACATTTTTCTTTTAAAGAGTGCTATGTAGTATTTCTCTCTTAACTTAGCTGTTAACAGACTGGGGTAAGAAATGCAAAATTGTGGTAGGCGTATAGCAAACAGCTCTACTGTCTAGGTCACTAACAATTACCAAGTTGCCTCCTCCATTGAGCATTTCTGTCCTCATCTTAACTTGACTTCTCAGCAAGGACCACACGGTTGATCATTTTCTCCTTCTTGTGAAAATACTCTCGCAGTGCCACACCTTCCTCTTTTTCCTGCCTTTATGACTAGTGTCTAGTCTCCCTGTTGATTTCTCTTCACTTCTTGATTTTTGAGACCCTCTTCTCAAACTCTCTCCGTAGTTGAATTCGTATGCTCTCTATGTCTGTTACTCCCAAATTTATAGCTTCAGCCCAGAACTTTCTTCTGAGCTTCAGACCCATATACTTACCTGCTACCATAGATGTTCCAAACTTGTTCCATACTTGTTCCAAATCGAACTGCCGATTTTCTCCACTTCTTTCATGCTGGCCTTCTCTATTTTAATAAATCATTCCTTCCTGTATTCAGTTCTTGATGCCGAATGTGGTTCTCTTTGATATTGTCATTTTTCCTAACCTCCCCACATTATTACAAAGTAATGTTTTTTTCTAAATATATTTCTAATTTATTTACTTTTGTTTCATTCCCTCTTATATCTTAGGCCTTTCATTTTGGATTTTCTTTTGCCTGAGGTATATATATCCTTTAGTATTTCTTTGGGTGGGTCTGCTGGTGGAGAACTGTCTTTTTGCATGTCTGAATGTGTTTATTGTATCTTTAAAAGATATTTTGGGGTGGCAGTTATATTATTTCAGCTCACTAAACATACCCTTCTATTGCCTTCTCAATTTCATTTCTACTATTGAGAAATAATCTGTTAGACTAATTGTTTCTTTGAAGGTATCGTATGTTTTTTCCTCAGGCTGTATGTGAGCTATTCTGTTTGTCTCTGATTATCTGCAGTTTCCCTATGAAGTGTCAGGTATGGAGTTATCTTTATCTTAATTGTTATGCATTGGCCTTTGTAAATCTGTAGATTCCTGTTTTTCATGTGTTTTAGAAAATTTTTAGAGGGTAATTCTCCTGTGTTTTCATCTTTTCTCTGTGCTTGATACTCCAGTTAAAATGTTAGAATCTCCACTGCCTCCTCTGTGTCTTTCTCTCTGTATTTTCTATCTTTTTTGTTTCTCTGTGCTATACTTCAGATGCTTTCTTATCTGTCTTTTAATTATTTTTCTCTTAAGCTGTCTCTAACATGCTAATAAGTCAAATAATTTGAGTTGAAATTTTTGGTAATCTATTTTTTATATCTAGAAGTTTTCATTCTTTTTCAAACTTAGTATCACATGTTATATTCCTACTGATTCTGTAATTAATAACTTTAATATCTGAAACCATTTTGTTTTCTGTTGTTTCTGCTGGTTCTTGTTCATCGTGTTTGGTTTCCTTTGACTGTGATAGGTTCACAGGAAGTTGCAAAATGGGACAAAGAATCCCGTGTATCCCTTCAGTGACCTTTCCTCATTGATGACATCTTACACAGCTATCATAGAGTATCGACTAGGAAATTGACATTGGTGTAGTACACTTAACTATATTACAGACTTACTCAGTTTTTACAACTGCCACCACAGTCAAGACACAGAATTGTCCCCGCCCACAAAATAACTTTCTTGTGCTACCTCTGCCTCCTTATGCTTATGCCCCACACAGTCCCTTGCCTTGGTCCTGTGATGCTTTTCAGAGGATTTAAAAATAGTATATAATCACCATTTTTTGGTTTGTTTTAGGTAGGAGGGGGTTGGTCTCCATCAGCAATTCTCAGAGTATGGTTCCAGACCTAGGGAAAACTTAAAGAAATGCAAATTCTCATGCCCCACCACAGACTTATTAAATCAGATACTCTGGGGGTGGGGCCCAGTAATTATTTCTTAACTAGCTCTTCAGTTGGTTTTGATATGAGCTAAAGTTAGAGAACTACTAGGTTAAATACCCTGGTTTGCTAGTTTGGGGAATCTTTCCTTTATCTTCACGACTACCTTTTTACCTCAAGCTCGTACTGTTGCTCACCTAAAATAGCCTCTTGTCTACTATCCCTGCATCAGTGCTGTCATCTTAACTCCATTCTCTGTGTAGCAATATAAGTGATGTCCTAAAATGCAAGTCGGCTCATGTTATTACTTAAAACCTATTTGAGGTTTCCCACTGCTGGCAGAATGCAATAAAGGTCCTTGCCATGACCCACAAGCCCCTCACATGATCATGCCCTGCTTACCTGTACCCTCGTCCGTACTACTCTCAACCTTGCTCACTTCCCTTTAGCTGCAGTGGTCTCCTTTTGGTTCTTGTCATATGCCAGCTCCGTTCCATACCTGTCTTTCTCCAACTCCCCCAGTTCCATCTTGCCTTTAAGATCTCAACTCAGGTGTCATCTGCCCTGTGAGGTCTTCTCTCTAGTCGTTCCTACTCATCTCACCTGGTTTATTTTCTTCAGATATCCGATTCTTAAAAATCTGAGGTTGCCTTGTTTTTGTTTATTCCCACACCGCCTACTGGATTATAACCATGAAAACAGAGACTTTGTCAATATAACCATGAGAAATGGGACTTCGTATTTTTTCATTGATTAGTGCTCAACACCTAGAACAGTGCCTGGCATATGATAGATATTCCAGTTTTATATTTTTATAAGTTTATATTCTTTTAATGAGTAAATTAACTTTTCCTCTGCTACCCATTTATTATATGATAATGTGGAGTTATGAAACCTAAGATTTTAAATTATATTCTCTAGTGATTTTGATCCGTATTTAATATTTCATTTCTAGAGATTTTTAAGAGTTTTTATTTGTTGAAATATATTTTTAGCAAAAACATACACAGTGAAAAAAATGACAGAAAGATTATTAATATAACAAGCCTCCCGTGTTTTCTTAAGCGCTCTCTTTGAAAATTTGAAAAACTGGATATTTCTTAAGATGTTACCAAGAATACTGTCCACTGACTCTATTTTTTTAACAGGTTATGTCGCTTAAAAAAGAAAGCACAGGCAGAAGCAAACGCCACAGCTATCAGTAATCTGTTGCCATTTATGGAATATGAAGTACATACTCAGCTAATGAATAAACTAAAACTCAAAGGAATGAATGCTTTATTTGGACTGAGAATTCAGATTACAGTGGGTGAAAATATGTTGATGGGCCTAGCGGTAAGTTTACGTGTTTTGTTCTGTTTTTGTGATGCCTGTTGTTTCTTGTGATTAAAGATTCTTTTAAAAAGATTTATCTAAAGAAACTGGCATCAAGACTTTTGAGGGCTGGAGACACAAGAAGTAACATGTCTGGTGATAGGCTTTCAAATATTTATATTATAAAATTATTAAATATTGTTTTTAAATTAAATTATCATATAAAATATTTATCTATTTTCTTATTGATTTATATGTATATTATAATTATATTTTTATATTCTGACCATAACCTCAATAGTCAGATTTCTAAAATTATCATGCACAGCTTGTTTATTAAAGTTGGCCACCATCATACTGGATTTTATTGTTGTTTACACATTGCTAAAACAAGACTTTTCCTTCTTGGAACTGTAGAGATTTGGGGCTGGATAATGCTTTGTTGTAGTGGGTTTTCTCATTCATTAAAGGATGTTTAGCAGCATCCCTGGCCTCTGCCCACTAGATGTTAATAACTTCCCTCCATTATGACAACAAAAAAATGTCTCCAGACATTATCAAATAAATGTCCTTTCAGGGGCAAAATCACTCCTGAAGTGGGGAGAGCTAAAATTATCTTTAGTTTTTTGTTTTGTTTTGTTTTTTAATTTTATGTTTTATTATATTTTATTGATTATGCTGTTACAATTATCCTGATTTTTCTCCCTATGCCCCCCTCCACCCAGCACCCTGACTCCCTCAGGATATCCCCCCACCATTGTTCATGTCTGTGGGTTATGTGTATAAATTCTTCGGTTACTCCATTTCCTACACTGTACCGTACATTCCCATGGCTATTCTGTATCTACTCATTTGTACTCCTTAATCCCCTCATCCCTTCACCCATTCTTCTCCTCTCCCATTCCCATCTGGCAACCTTCTGGTAACTTAACTTCTTTTCTCTTGCTGTTAAGATTCTCTCTTTATCTTTAACCTTTGGCATTTTAATTCTAATGTGTCTCGAGGTGGGACTGTTTGTGTCCCTCTTGTTTCTGACTCTCTCTGCTTCCTGGATTTACATGTCTACTTCCTTTACCAAATTAGGGAAGTTTTCTTTCACTATTTTTTCAGATAGGTTTCCAATTTCTTACTCTTTCTCTTCTCCCTCTGGCACCCCTATGAGGTAAATGCTGGACCTATTAAAGTTGTCCTAGAGGCTGCTTACACTATCCTCATTTTTTTTTATTCTTTTTTTCTTCTTGTTGTTCTGTGTTGTTTTTTTTCTTCCTTAGGTTGCAAATCATTGATTTGATTCTCGGCTTCATCCACTCTACTGTTGTTTCCCTGTAAATTGTTCTTTATTTCAATTAGTGTATCCTTCGTTTCTGACTGGGTCTTTTTTATGCTGCTGAGGTCCTCGCTAAGTTTCTTGAGCATCCTTATAACCAATGTTTTACACTCTACGGCTGATAGATCACTTATTTCCATTTCTTTTAGCTCTTTTCTGGAATTTTGATCTGTTCTATCATTTGGGCCATGTTTCTTTGTCTCCTTGTTTTGGCAGCCTCCCTATGCTTGTTACTATGTATTAGGTAGGGCTGCTTTGCCTCTGTGTCTTTATAGTGTGGCCTAATGTAGCAGGTGTCCTGCAGGGTCCAGTGGCACAGCCTCCCCTGCCATCCAAACTGGGTACTCAAGGTGTGCCCTTCGTGTGGGCTGAATACATCCTCCACTTGTGGTTGAGCCTTGGTTGCTGTCGGCAGATCAATGTGAGGGATTTACCCAGGCCAGTCAGCTGCAAGGACTGGTTATGACCACGGACCACTAAACTCTGCCCTCCATGGAAGATCATCTGTGCAGGGGCAGGGTGGTGGTACTCCAAAGTGGTCAATAATCTTTAGTTTTAATGGAGAAAGTAAAGCATTACCTGTGAGACACTGCCTTCTGTTGGACAGGGAATTAAATTTCATTATAAATATATATCCATGGCCAGAAGACAGTAGAATATGCAGTAAAATATATGTTTCATAAGTGCTGATAGGTTGTGAGGCAGTGGGAAGTTCTTTACCTCAGCTTCATGTTTACCTTCTCTTGTTAGAAAACAAATTCTGACTAGAAAGTTGTCAGTAGGGTAAGCAAAAGCTGCCTTTGTGAATAGCCTGAGATCCCGAGAACTACATGCCTGTAAAATATAGATTGATTAGGTGGAATCTGAGCAATAATGTTTATGGAAATCCTCTTATAGTCTAGATACTTTGCTAGCCAGTATTTTTGTGTGGTCGCTGGTGCTTTATAAATTGGAGTTCTCTACCATTTTTCTGAGACATAGAAATTTAACTCTAGAAGTTTATGGCACTTGGATTCTTTTTCTTAGTATCCATTTGTACATAAAATGTTAAATTGTTTCTTGCTTCATCCATTGTTTTCTATAAGAGCAAATGTGGAAATTTCTATTTGTAGGGGATAATTGTATGGTGATGATGATAATAAACTAATCATGAAATCACAACTTTTTAACAAGGAATTTGTAATGACTAATGAAAGTAATTTAATTTATTTTCAAATTGTTGCTATTTAGATTAACTCGGGGAAAAACTGTTCATCATGACTCATTCATATAAAAACTCGCATGCTTAACGAGGACTTGACGTAAATGTGTAAATAGGGCTGGATACAAAACAGTAGATATTGGTGGGTATCTGTGGGAGCTAGGAGCTTCATTCATGTTCAGAGGTTTGAGAAACATTGTGCCAACCGCATCAAACACTCTGTGATGGTGGAGCCCCAGGAAACGGTTGTGTGATCCCCGTGCAAATCTTCAAATACTGCTGTTTCCGATTCTTACTAATATTTTCTTTCTTGATCACTAGTGACACTAATTATAGCTCTTTGGAATTTTGATCTTTGTGTGTGTTTTAGCTTGTGCACTTCAATCTCAAGGTCCCAAGAGTAGCTTCCATGGTAGTTAATCGCTGATGGGTGCCACTGGGCGTCTGGCACTGTGCCACTCCAGAAGAACTGCAATATTGTCTTTACAAGAAGAGAACATGGGTGCTGTTGATGGGTTGGGACTCATCCAAAGTAATACGGTTGTGGGTACTGGAACTAGATTTCAAAGCCAGGACTGTCTAGTTCTAGAATCTGTGTTCTTGACTCTTCCTGGGCTGTTGCCTCATTAGCAATTGCTGTTAAAAAGTGTTAGAGATGGTACACTAAGGCTTCACATGGCACAGAGGGTGTTCTCAGGTTGAGCATCAGAAACTGGGTCACAAGTGCAGTCATGGATGCTAATGAACAGAACAGGAGGGAGAGCTTCTGAGGATCAGTTTCATCTACTGCGTCATAAAGCATCGTACAGTGTTGAGGATGGACTTTTATAAAATTGGCAGTTGATTAGTTTTAAAATAATAATTCAAAATACACAAATATTGATAGTTTTAAAATTGCCTACTCTTTTCCCCATTTACTTCTTTGATGTTAACAATTTGATGTTTATGCTTCTATGTATTTTTTGCCCTGTTTATATAAGCAATTTAAACATAAACACACGTAGTTGTATGGAGTGCATGTGTATGTATATTGTGTTGTATTTCCCCTAATGGTTCAATACTAATGGTGTATAGTACTGTTACATAGTCAGAAATTAATAACCATTTAATTAAGCACTTAAATATGTGTCGAGTAAAGTTTTCTTTCTTGGTAATTATGGTATTAGCATGGTATAGTGAAAAGGTCTTGGATTTCAGAGTGAAAAACAGAGTCAGATTTCTTCTCCACATTTATTGACAGTGTCATCTTGAGTAAGTTTCCTATTATTCTTGCACTTCAGTTTCTTCACTTGCTTTGCAAAAGTTTCCCTTTTACTTTTGCTACAAAAAAGGTCAAATACTCTTTGATGCAAAACTTTTAACAATTTTTCATCTTCTTTCCTAAACTTCTTCAATGCAATTTATTTTTCACAATTCTAAGGTAAAAATTGCGTAGTGCAGTTGGGTATTCAGTGAAAAGTAAAACCTCGCCTGCTGCGTCCCCCACATCCCCTGGATTCTCACCAGAAGCAGCCAGCTCGTTGCTAGTTGTGTTTTGCTATGCTCGTCCACATATGTCTGTGCACCCACTAGTTATTGTTCTCCTACAGGGCAAGGAGCGCATTCCTGAACGTGAAAACTTAAAGACTTTTATTCTTTAAATTTTTTTTATTATTCCCCCTTTATTTTTACAAGTCGGCCACAGGTGTATATTTAGCAGCGTTGCCAACGCCTGGTGGAATTCAGATTGCTGGGAAGACTCCTAACGATGGCTCCTACGAACAGCATATATCTCACATGCAAAAGAAGATAAACGACACGATTGCTAAGAATAAAGAGCTGTATGAAATCAATCCTCCAGTAAGTGAACTAAATCTACATTGTGAATACACAAGTCATTGTTTAGATATCGGTATATTTCTAGGTTATCTTATTTTGGACATTAAAGATTTTTTCCCCACTGCTTAGATTTGCTTTCCTCATTACTCACTCTTTTATTTCCCTTTTTCAGCCGTGCTCCCATGTCTCCTTTTTAGGGCACTGACTCCGGCCATCCCATTTAAGAATCGTAACTCTCCACCAGTTTTTGGTACTTGCTAACCCCCTTTTTGTCTGTTGCTTGTTACTCCCAGCAGACCCAAGCTCCATCAGGGCTGTGTCCCTAATGCCTAGGGCAGTTCCTTCTGGTATTTTTGATAAATACTTATTGAGTGACCAAATAAATGGCTTAAAGTATTGTTTTCTGATAAAAACAAACAGTTCTTACCTATGGTAAAAATGTGAAAGGACAGTTTTGTTTTGTTTTGATTTTTAATTTTGGATTTTTCTTACAATTCTCCTACCAGTGCTCTCCAGGCAGACTTCTGAGCACCTCTGCAATCAGTATCATGATGCTTCTTACTCTACAGATGCCTTACAGCCATGATCTGAACTGAGAAACATGGGGTGGGGTCAGAATGAAACTTTGTTTTCATGAGTCCCTGATAATGAAATATTTCTGTAAGAGGGAGCGGATAACATTATTGTTGTTTTTTAAAATTATTTTATTTTATATATACTCTTGAATTTTGGTTGGTCTTCTAGAATAGTGCATCTGAATTCCTTCCAGCTTAAAACTTACAGCGTTCTAGCAGAGTCTTTAAGCTGGGGGGAATTTTAAGAGCATGACCAGCGCTGCACAGCTCAGTGTGGCAGATACTGGGCACGTGTGCTGATCTGAGTTGAGATGTGCTTGCCATAGGTGTAAAACAGACAGTGCACTGGATTTTGAAGATTAGTAAATGAAAAAGAACATAAAATATCTTATGGATATCTTTCATATTGATTTCACATTTCATTTGTGTCTTTTTTATATTATTACCTATGAAGCTTGCTTTATATTTATATCAAACAGTGTTGATATAGAGCTCCTTTAAATTCGTTGAAATGTTAATGTGTTAATCTGTTTACTTACATAACCTTTATAAAAGCTTCCCCAACTCCCCGCAACACTTTAGTGACTGCTGTTTGCTGTAATTATTTTCCTTTTATAATTATACACCTACTGTATATTTAAACATCTGTTAGTAGTGTTTACTGCTGTTGGGGAGAATGATTTGCAAATATATCAGTTCTAATTCCATATATCAGTTCTGATGATATCAGCTGAACTCTTCCGTCACAGTGTTTATCAACTTGCACTTCCATCTCGACCTCACTCACACAGGACCTGACTCTGCACTGCTTCTCTTGTACCTGCACTTGTTTCGTCACAGTGCCTGTTTCATGTTATAGCACTCCTGTTCCGTTCCAAAATGTAAGCCTCTTGAAGATGGAGACATACTAGAGGATGCGAATTAAGTAACTTCATATATCCAATAATATTTATTGAGCTACTATTTCAGTAGTATATTTTAGAGAAGGGAATAAATCTTTTATGAATTTAAAAAATTTCAGCCTATATGGATATGATATGTTGAAGATGACTGTATTTCTGCAAAAGGACGAACCAATTTATGGAATATTCTGTGGCTTTTCTTATTTCAGATGCTATATTACACTCTTTTAGAGTAACGTCTCAGAATTTGTTCAGTGTACTGAGTCACTACTCACATTACAGTTTTGTGTTCTTGATTTTCTAAAACAATGTCTGCCCACCCTGAAATTGTGGATCAGAATGTTTCTTATCTTAGGAAGGTGGCTCCAGCTGAAGTGAATGTTCTTGTTTGATTTTTTTCTCAATACATTGAAAAATGTTTCTAATACAGAGGTGTAGTACCATTTAACTGGAGCTAATTCAGTCAGCCAAAATGCGGTATCAAAATGCAGTGCAAAATTTTAATTTGGAATAACAGCACCAGTGGAGAAACCGCATTAGAAATCTAAGATACACAGTCAAACCTTGGTTTTCTGTCTCCCATCTCAAACAATTCGGTTCTCGAACAGTATTCTGGAATGAATTAAGTTTGACAAATGAGGTTCCATTGTATTAAATTTCAAATAGTTATATTTATTAGGCCTATGATATAATGAACAGAGGCATAACCGAAATTTAAACTACTATAAAATTTTAAAAAGAACGATGGTTTCTATTGAGAAGAGCGTTACGCAGAGTCAAGAGACCTGATCTAGAAAAGTTCTTCATGTACTAGTTTTCAAATCCAGGCAAATGACTTTACCTCTAAACTGCAGCTCTTTCTGATCGTGTGTTTATTATAATAAGTATCCTGTCAAATTTATATAGGGCAGGTTAATTTGCAGTGCACACAATATAAATGGGTGTGAAAGTGTTCCAGAGATAGCCACGTTGTGAAACTGTGTGGTGGTAGTCTTATGTAAGGGATGCACTAGCAATGAGCATTTAAAACTGCATTTTTGAAAAGCTTTTTCTTTTAACTTTCTTATGATTTTTAAAAAAGATAGGTCTGTTAAACTAACAATAAGTTATGCCTTTTGCATTTGTGCCCACATATCCACATTTTCCCTGTACTATTTTTTGCCAAAAGATATTTAGAACCTCTAGTCAGCTCTGATCTTTGGTTATGTAATAGGAGAAAGCTGATGAACCCATAGAAGATTGTACCATACACTGATCTCAGAAAGATCATTATGATAACTACCAAAGTTTACTTAGCTTTCTAAGTTACAGAGCAAATACATGTGTAATGCATGTATTATATATACGGTAAATACACATATGCATCTATTTCAGGGATGTCAAACTCATTTTCACCGGGGGCCACATCAGCCTCGTGGTTCCCTTCCAAGGGCTGAAATAATTTTAGGACTGTATAAATGTAACTACTCCTTAACAGTTAAGGGGTCAAAATTACATTCGGCCCTTTGAAGGAAACTGCAAGGCTGATGTGGCCCTCGGTTAAAATGAGTCTGATGCCCCTGATCTATTGTGTTCCTCATTTCACTATGTGGAGTTTTGAAAAATTACCATTGGATAAGAAGAGATACAGAAGAGTAGAATCATATCTGAGGGCATAAATTTTTAATTTTTTGTGGACTATTGGGACTTTTAAATGCTGAACAGAAAATACCTTCCAAGCTGCAAGGACTGCCAGTTCCCTCCTCATTATAGTTCCCTGCTGGACAGTAGATGTCAGTAATGCCTTGCTCTGATGTGGCCGTCATACACACACATTCTCCAGTTAGTGTGTCAGGGCTGCTATTGTCAATTAAAGGAAATATCCTTACACATATCTATAAAAGGTTAATTGGTCATAAAATTTATAAGTAAATATAGACTTTAAATATATTTTACAGACATCTCCCTTCGGGTAGTTTTCTGTTATTGTAAAAATTTAAAACCAAACTGAAGTTGCAAATACCAAATCATTATGTTGTACACCTGAAACTAATATAAC
This sequence comes from Anoura caudifer, assembly GCA_004027475.1. Classification (NCBI taxonomy): domain Eukaryota; kingdom Metazoa; phylum Chordata; class Mammalia; order Chiroptera; family Phyllostomidae; genus Anoura; species Anoura caudifer. The sequence goes on along the minus strand of PVKU01005681.1, from coordinate 33,656 downwards.
ATTATGTCAATTCTACTTCAATTAAAAGAAAAGAAAAAAAGACTGCAGTTTACAAAAAAAAAGGCTGAAAAGCAATTTTATTTCTTTTAGGAGATATCCGAAGAGATTATAGGATCACCCATCCCAGAACCTCGACAGCGTTCGAGACTTTTAAGATCTCAATCAGAAAGCTCTGATGAAGTTACAGAATTGGATCTTTCACATGGGAAAAAAGATGCTTTTGTTTTGGAGGTATTATTTCATTAGACTAATTTCTTAAAGTTTTTAAATGTGCATTTTTACAATCAAATTCTAAATTGATGTGATTCTTTTGTATTATAACTGTTTTATTTATTATAGAAATTAAACTTGAGAATATCAGAACTTAGTAATACATTTTTTGCTCAACACCAGAAGACTGATATAATAATGCAGGTGATTCTGGAAAAATTAATGTATGGGTTGAAATAAAATTTATATAATACTAAACCCTTGGAGCTATTTTTTGTAAACTTGAATGAATTTAAATTACAAGTTAAAGTGCAGAATCACCTGCTTTATGTGTTAACATTTTACTATCATTATAACATTTTTACATGTAATAATATAGTCACTGTGAGTTCTAAATGCAGTGTTTGTTTCCTTACTGAATTCAGAGGATACTGTTGAACTTTCATTATAAAAATACACTGAGAACTAGATTTTCTGGAGACTAAATGTGGCACAAAAGATTCATGGAGCCTCCTGCCTCACAAATCTGCTCCCCGTGCCCTCCTGCCTAGAATGGTTAGCTTTGAAAGAGACATTCCTTTGATATTGAAGGAAGGGAAAATAAGTGAGGATGCTCAGAAATGCTCTGGTAAGGTACCCGTTGAGAGAAAAAGTCAGAGGCCTTGACCTCAAGAAGCCGGTAGCACTGTGTTGGAAGGGGACTGGAGTTCTGAAGACTCTAGAGCAGTGCCTGTGAGTGTGGTCAGGGTGTTGGCCGTGGGACACGCACACGCTCAGCTGAGGTAAGAGTTAATTTGTAGGACACTCAAACCATATGGATTTGTGCCTTTTCTCATGTTTTTTTACAGTCTGAGAATGGAAAAATAATGAGAGTTGGTAAAGTATATGTCAGGGTAAGGACATAAAAGGGTCCCGGGTACTGGTGAGAGCAGTGCTTCTCAGAGTGGCTGTGACTGCCTCTAGTGCCAGCACTGTTTGGGAGCCTGTAGGAAATACAAATTCTGGGGTCCTTTCTTCAGACCTAGTAAATGAAAATTTCAAGGTCCCAGGAATCCGTTTAACAGGTGACTCTTAGCATTGCCTGAAGTTTGATCAGAGCATCATTGATATTTTTGGTCCTGGGACCCTGGCTAAGTAGAGAACAGAAGTGCCTTAGATGTGGGCAGAAGATGGGTGGAGGCGGGGCAAGGTGCAGATTCGGTAAGAGAAAGGACAGGGGACTGTAGTTGCAAAATGCTTGAGGTTTGGGTGCGGAATGGTTTGGGGAGTAGTGTCAAGGTGTGGCCATGATGTGGAGCTAAGGTAAAGTAGAAGAGAAAGTGGTTTTGAAAGTCGCAGGAGTGATGTGAGTGGAAGCTTAGGGGGTGAGTTAGGACTTAGACCCCTGATGTACAGATGAATGTCAATATATGTCCAACTGATTATTTTCACTCTTTATTAAATTCACAATGGAATATTGTGATACAAGAAAATAAGATTGGGACTTATTTTTTTAGACATACCTTTAAATTTATCCCTACATAATTTTATTTTAAAGCAGTTATGCATTTAGTCAGTTTTTTTTGTTTTACTAGCACTATATTTATCTGAACGAATAGAGATAATGATTATTCATGGTATCTTCTTTTGAAACATGCCCTCATAAAAAATTGAGAAAAGGCTCATTTTTAAAAATATTAAATCTACTTATAAAATATTTCCTGGCCTGCAAACCAAGGGGTCGCTGATTCGATTCCCAGTCAGGGCACATGCCTGGGTTGCAGGCCAGGTCCCCAAATGGGGCGTGTGAGACAACCACACATTGATGTCTATCTCCCTTTCTTTCTCCCTCCCATACCCTCTCTCTAAAAATAAATAAATGAAATCTTTTTTAAAAAGTACTTAAAATTATTACTGTGGAGAAATTTATAGTAATTTGAAAAATGTTTTTAAGTTTTATATTTTAACTTAGGGGAAAATGTCTGTAGTTTTTTGACTCATATATTTTCTATTTAGTAAATAATAATTTTTAAAAGAAATTTGAAATAACTGTATATTTACTACTTACATAATAGTTTTAACCTTTCTATTTTTAGATTGATGACACAGATGCTATGGAAGATGTACATTCTCTACTTACTGATGTTCCTCCTCCTTCAGGTAAACAGAAAAAATTACCTTTGAGACAAGATTATCTTTTTTTTTTTTTACATATTTTAGTTCATAATTATTATGGCACTAACTTTATTTTAAAGGCTTTATCAGTGTCACATCTTGCTGTGTGCTTTGCTGCTCCAAGGCTGAAAACATAGTTTCAAAATATTTATGTTAGAAATTAGGTGAACTGAGTTTTAATCCTTGTATGATTAGACATTTTTAAAAAACTGATAATTTATTAAGATGTCCTAAAGTTTTCTGAAGGTATAAAGTTTAGAAAAAGAACGAATTTTTCTTACAGTTAGAATTTCACATAGTAATTGAAAAATGTTATTTTTTAACACAAAAACAAATGAAATGTTACATATATCTTAACTATAATTTATTTTGACAGGATTTTATAGTTGCAATACAGAAATTATGCCTGGTATAAATAATTGGACATCTGAAATACAGGTAAATCTTTCACTTTTAATTTTAAGCAAATACAGTATAAGTGATTTTAGAACATTCCCTTTTAATATGTTTTATTTTTACCTCCTTATTGCAACTAAAATGTTACCCTCTTTTATACCACGTTAGTTATTATTGTTATTTGGCAGTTATATTAACTGTCACAGTTATTAGTTAAAATAATAAAATGGCATGCTTTCCTATCTCCTCCTGTTTAGATGTTCACATCAGTGAGAGTAATCCGATTAAGCAGCCTTAACCTGACTAATCAAGCCCTCAATAAGAACTTTAATGATCTCTGTGAAAATTTGCTCAAGGTAGGAATATTTTGACTTAACTATGTTTTAATTAAAATTTCTAAGTGCCATGAAATTAAAATGAAAAAAGTGTATATATTATCTGGAATACATTACACAGTTAGGGGCTGAATTATTTTTTTTTTAACATATCCATCTTCACTGTGCCATCAGGTAAAATGCTTAAGTTGTCCTTTCTATTTTAATATACCATACAATAAAATAATTATATTTTAATTTATTCCATAGTTTTAAAATTCATAATAACGTATTGTGTATATGTAAATTTAAAATACCTTTTTCTTATGTAGTTTTTTATGACATTGATAAATATGATTAAACTTTATCGTCTGCTTAAATGTTAAAAACGTATTTTTAATGTAAGAATAGAGAAAACAGAAGTAGATCAGTTTTGTTTCAATCCTTTAACCTTTCCATCTGCCATAATATAATGTGCATTAAAATGTCAGGTTTTGTAAATTTTTAAATTAAAAGATGTGATATTGCTAATATTTTCTATTGAATAGAGCCTGTATTTTAAACTACGATCTATGATCCCCTGCTGCCTTTGCCATGTAAATTTTACAGTATCTCTGCCTGAAGATGAATTAATTCAGGTAATTAAGATTTAGTCTATTATTAAAGAAGATTTCTAGCTTCTTTCTGCTCTGTTTTAATGCTATGTAAATTTGCCATAATTAAATAAGTATAAACGGTTTTACTTCAAAATATTTTAAAACATATTAGTATGATTCAGACTGTGTGCATATATGTGTGTGTGTGTGTAATTTTGAGCTCTAGTTATCTGAAGGTAGAATCACATTTGTGCTCCAGCATACATACAGTAGGATTTGTACTTACATGGGATTTTCCTAGTCCCCATCTGTTAAACAAGGTTCTTGAACTCTTTCTGGATCTATATTTAGGTGTACATGTTGAGCTTAGTTATAGTCTGAATATCTGAACTGATGCATAATTCTGATTGAGAATCTTAACCAGGAAAGGCGAATTAGCCAATTAGTGTAACTTGTTCTATGGTATTGAATAATATGTGTAAGAAACTTATTTTGACAATGATTATTTGCTAATCCTATTTCTGTGATTCTAGGTTACAGTCACAGCAGTTGCAATAACTTTTGACAAAAATCAGGCTTTACAGACCACAAAAACACATGTTGAAAAGTCACTGCAAAGAGGTAAACCTATGGTGAATGGGATCATAGCTCATGTTTGTCTACATTGTAGTTCAGTGATAAAATATAGAGGATAGGCAGGTTACATAAATGAATTCTTTATTGAACAGAATCTGCTACTTTTTATCATAAATTACTGTGGATAAGTACATGACTGACTTGATGCTTTTTACATGTGAATAGGTGGTTGACTGCTATTTACACAGAGATACTGCTGTTTTATAGACTCAAATTGTAGCATATTCTGTAGTAATTTAGTAGTTCCTACCCTAGTATTGCTGAAGAGGTCCTCAAGGCATTTGCGAAACTATTGCTGTAGTAAGTGCGCATTGGGTTTTTCTCAGGAAAGGTCCCTTAGGATTCAACAGATTCTCAGAGTTGCTTTTTCAGTAAAACTTAGGAAGTACCATTCTTAATAAATTCCAAAGAAACTCAAATTATTAGAAACTGTTTACGTGTTCTGGAAAAAAAGGGCAGCGTAGTATACTTTCTAAAGTTTAATGACTCATTGGCTGAATAAAATATTCACGATTTATCTAAAATTTTTAAGTTGATTTTGCTCTACATGTATAGCCTTGAATTAATTATCAACAATTATATGTTTAGATATTTGTCAAACAAGATAAATAATTGGTTTAAGTATCATAGAACTAGAAAGATACAAAGAATAGGATCATAATAATTATTATTTAATGATTATTATTTGCAAGGTGCTGTGCTAAGAGACTTTGCAGGTGAAGGGTCCCTATGGAAGCAACCAAGGAGAAAATAACCAAAATAAATTGGGGTGAGGGGGGAATACATATGTTATCCCAGATTCTTAGTTTTTAAAAATTAATAATAGATTATTAATAAATAACTAGTTTTTTTCTTGCTTCTTAAGGCTCTACAGATAATGAAGAACTTCTGCAATTTCCACTGGAACTCTGTTCAGATTCACTTCCTTCTCATCCTTTTCCACCAGCTAAAGGTTGGTTAAATAAGGAAAATGCAAACACAGATCCTAGTTGTTAGTGTCTTTCACTTGCTGTGTTATTGTAGGTAATCTTATTTAATCTTGAGGTGGAGATTTATTCTTCATTCCCTCATTGTGTGTTCATGTTCATAAAGAGGAACAAGTAATGTTCTTATTTTAGTCTCTCAAGTAATCTGAGCATATATTATTAAGGTATTCTTTCATATGGTGCTCCATTTTTATATGTCAAATGTATTAAAGTTTTATTTTCAGAGATTTGGATTTTCCAAAGTAATTATTTACACATGATATATTTGAAATTTATATTATATTTGGTAAATATTTTTTCAGAAACAACTGTATCTTTACAAAAATTTTCATTTTGAAAATGAAAACAAACTACCTGTGTTCTTCAGTAGGTGTTTAGAGAGGTTTGGGGTGGCAGTAGTAATACGAGAAAGGGATGTACTTTTGTGTCTTTGGGTGCCTGGGGTGCAATTGAGAAACATTTTTACACACTTAGAAGGTGCTTTCATTGTTTTGCAAGTACAACGTGATTGTACCTTAACTTAATAACAGAAATTTTACTTCGTTCTGTGCACTCTTTGGAGAGAAAGATAGTTTTTTTCATTTCTCTTCTGATTTCAGTGCAATTTGTATTATAAAATTTACAGAATCATCATACCTTATTTCATAGCATTATGTATATGGTAAATGTGATTTGTGCTTTTTCCTGAATGTTTTAGTCTGAGAAATGATGCATTTATTATTTAAAACTATATTGGCTTTTCTAATTTTTATATTTTATAATACAAGTGAAGTTATTTCATGATTTCTACTTGTCAGTTTCACTATCTGATACCAAATTAGGTATAATACAGAAATGTTTTATATTCATATTGCATGCATGTCAATACTTTACTAAATCAGTGCAAATCCTATCCATGGAGATAAATGGATCCTGTTTCATATTTTGGAGATGAAAAGATGAACTACTTTCAAATTCTGAACTTTTAACATAGTAACTGTGGTCCCTTATTTCTTTTGTTTAAATTAAAATTATAATTTAGAACTCTATATGTGGGGGGGGCTCCACCCGCAGAGTGCCCCCTACTCCCCTCCCCATCCACCACGGATGAGAATAAGTCTACCAACACATGATCTGCTTGGGGAGGAAAGGTGGCTGATCTCTCAAAGGAGAGGGGCCAGGAACTTGTTCCTCAATGGGCTTTTATTGGGTTCATTTTGCACAGGAATACAAGTAAAGCTCATCAATCATTGTCAGGCAGTAAGGATCAAACAATAGATAACATACAAAGAACTATGAGGGCTTATTCTGCGTCAGGGTCAGTTAGCTAAAGGGCTATAGAACTTTGGGAAACAAACTCATTTCATGCTTGGACCTTTATCAGAAAGTTGAGGACATTCTGAGCAAAGCAGGTTTCACAGGATTTTATGCATTCTTTCTTAGGCCTGATCACCCAGGGGAACCACCCATTCCTGCCCAGGGCTGCACCACCCTGTGGCATTGTTTCGGGCTTAAGTCAGGTAGGGGAAGTAAGGCAGCCAAGTGATTAGGAGATTTCTTGCACACAGAATGAGGATTCAGGCTATGTCAAAGCCGAGGGGCAAGGACTCATCATCCCCTTTTTCCGTAGTCCCCCAAGTCCTTCCCTTGGGCCCCTTTGCGACCATGCCTATCTTGGGTCATTCCTCCTTTGAGGAATCTTATACATCATTAGCAAACCAGCCATCTGCCCTGGGCCAAGCAGGGTGAAGTAAAAGGGGGCAGAGGCAGTGCCCCTACCAGAAAGATAAGCTTTGTCTCCTTAGTGGTTTATGGTCCCAAAGTCTCTTTACTCAGCCTTAGCCATGAGGGGGGGTTACAGCTTCTGAAACCAGGCAGGGCGGTTCCTAACATCAATGGAGAATTTTTACATACTTCAACTTCCTTGAAAAAACAGAAAAGAAAAACCAAATCCAAAGATAATTTAAGTTCAGATTTATAAATTAAATACAGCTTCAAGAATAAAAAGTAGAACTCTAAGAGTCTCCAATGAACTGACTAGACATTTTTTTAACACCTACTTTATACAAAGACTTGTATTTAACACAAGGGTAGTTCCAAACCACTTTTAGATATCATTTTATTTATCCTTACCCTGAAATGTGGAGGGAAGAAAAATGTAATAAAAAAACTAATCAACAAAAAAGATTTGATCAATTGCTAATCAATAGGATATAAATGTGTAGTTGGGTCCTGTTAGTTCTGTATTGCCATGTTGTTAAACTCTGTAAGTTTGCCTTATCTGTACTGATAACTTGAATTCTCTGTGGTAGCTTTCAAAATGTTTTCAAAGGTAATTATAACTAGTATTTCTTGTCATTAGTATGTTTTGTACAAAAGATACTGTGTGAACTGAAAAGCAAAGAAGAATTTGAGTGAATTAAGTAATATCTGAACAATACTTAAAATATTTGCTATTCATCTTAGGGTGCATTGAGAGGGACCATGGGGTAGCGTAATAAAGCAACAGACCTGGGATCTTTTCTCGGTTCTGCTACTGATAAGTGTGAGACCTTAGGCCAATTTAAAGTTCAGTTTCTTATCTGTAAAATGTGAAAGGATTAAAGTTCCCTCTACCTTTTAAAATTCTTAAATTCTTTGGGTTTCTGTATTATTATTCTTATTAAAAACAAATCAAAACCTAAATTATGCCTAAGGTCACACTGAGCTTAAAATTTTCCAAATAGCTTCTAATCAGTTAAACCACTAATTTTTAAATCATGGAATTTCTTCAGAAGTGCTTCATGACTTCTCAGGAGGCAGGGTGGGCAGGAAGGGAACTGAGGACCACAGGAGAGTGAGCAGATAGGTCCCTGGACCCCCAGGCCTCCACCCGAACTAGAGCAGCTTTGATTCAGTGTGCTTTTTACCTGTCTGTTTTCTGTATGTGATTTTGTTTGAAAGAAGGGTTTCAAAGTTGGAAAACAACTGAATCAGATCATTGCCCCTTTATTATCACCATTACCACCATCTTCATAATGATCGGTATCATCACAATTACTATTAATGCCTATAAAACTTTTTATATTAAGTGCTTAACCAAAAAACCTATGTGCTTTTCCTTAAATACTACATTTCTAAATCCTCAGTAAACATTACAAAGTTTATCTGTACCTGTTGTAAATAGTTTTGTAAATTGTGGTTTGTGTTGCATGCTTATTTATTGTCTTTGCTCCCTCAAAGTCTTTTCAGGAGGACATGGGCCACACCAAATATATTTGAAAAAGTTATCTTAAAGAAAATATTTTTCAAGATTTGAGAATAGGATGAGTTTTGAAAAGGTCTGGAGAATGTTGTAATAGAGTGTTATAACACGATTGAAGTAACTGAGCATTATAACTAAAGACAGGTTTCGAATAGAGAATAGAAATATCTGGAAAAATTTAAACCTTAGCAATGTAGAGGTAACAGGCAAAAGAAAGAGGTAAGAGTACTAGGAATAAACGCTCAAATATGCATTTACTTTCTTATATGCAACCACTAGTACTAAGAAGTAAATAAATATATAGTTTTTACAGTTAGTTCAGTTAGCTAAGCTGATAGAGCTTTTTTATTTTAAATTCTGAAAACTTTTGATTCTCATTTATTTTTCATGTTTTTATCACAAATAGGATGATTTATTAAAATTTGTGTTTTCTTTTATGTTGACAGAAGTTTCAAGAGCTAAGCACAGTTATGTTTATTAATACTTCCATCTTTTCACTTGTAGATAAACCTTTTCTCTTTGTGTTACTGACAATGAGTGAATATCATGTAAGAAAAGATGCTACAATTACATGTACCCCAATTCTGTGTGTAGAGTAAGTCTGGGCCTGAATTGTCCATCCATGTTCAGTTTTTCCTTCCACCTTTTGTTACATTTGGTTTTGTTTCTCAAGGTGACAAAATAGTTTGAGTTATGTCTCAAATTCATGGTTGACTTGGTGTTACCTTGTCTTGATTTTTCTGATTTTAAATATTAAAAGGTGCTGAGCTGAAGTAATTTCTTAAAGGACATCATCCTGTGAAGGTCGTGGATATTGTGAGGATCATAGATGATGTGGCATTGACATAAATTACTTATTTTCACATGAGGCTGTGTTATGATAAAAAAATGGCTATAGCAAATTTTTATACTACTTGCATAATGTTTTTCCTAACAATGTCTACACTTAAGTTTTCCCTGAAATAGTTTCAGGAGACTTTAAAAATGATATGTATAGAAAAGAAGAGATCAATATAGTAAAAATGGGGAATCTCAGTGAAACTAATCTGGGTAAAACTAAAAAAAAAAATCAGTAATATTTTTCTCATAGACTGTAGTTGATCTCAAGAATTTTATACACATAATTTTCATAAATGTTAGCATATTACTTTGGATACACTTTTAAAGATGTAAATCTTGAGATATTGGATACCATGTTGTAGGGCTTAAGAACTTATATTAATGACAAAAGTATATGAATTATATATACTGCTATAAATATATCTCAAATACTTTATAAACTTATCTATAATAGGACAATCATTTTCACTGAAAGTGAGAGTTTTAAGACTAAAGTTAGTATTAGTTTTTATATATTGTTGGATAAAACTGAATAGAAGAAAAGTTTTTTATACCCACCTTGTTGCTGCTTTCATTTTGCTGTATGCTTTCCTCATGCTCAGTGGCATAAGCTAGAGGCTAGCAAGGTCCCTCTTTTCATTAAGCAGCTGCTGACTGATGTGATAAGCACAGGCCAAAATCTGGATTTCAATATAAAGGGAAGCAAGTGGGCTTTTTCTCAAACGTTGTATGCCAAAATGTGGTACCCACTTCAGAAGTTTTTTATGTAGGCTTATACTTTTTTTCTTTTTGTTAAATCAAATTTGATTTTAAAAGATAGTGTAACTTTTTAAATTTAATGACTTGCCTCACATTATGTTAAACTAGCAATTAGAGTTATCAATCTATAAAAACTTCATAGTTAGCTTTCTTTTTTTCCATGCCAACTAATGGTTTTGAATTCTTACAAGTATGTATAATTCTTTATACTAACTGAAATATCTTTATATATTAACAATTCATTGCATGCATTTTTCTCTCTCTCCCTCTTTTTAAAATATATTTTGTCTCAATGACCAGATGGCATCAACAATAAAAAGTTCTCCATGTTATTGATGGCCACAATAATCCACGGGAGATTCTGAAAGGGAGAGAGGCTGAGGGGAAGGAGAAGGAGCCGAAAATAGAAACTAAAGAGTGGAAAATGTGTGGAAAACTTACCCCCAAAGTAGGAAGGAAGCAAAGGGAATTGATGGAGAAGTAGGGCTAAAGAATCTTAGTTTCTTTAAGGCAGCTTGAGGATAATGAAATCCAGAATCAGAGGAAGAAGTAGTAAAAAGCAAAGAAAAATCAAAACAAGTTACTGGTAGGAAACAGGGATTATTTGGAAGAGATGCTGAAAGAGATGGTAGTGAAAGGAGGAAAACAGTACTAAGGGATTAAAGAAAAAAGGCAGGTGGTTTAGGATGTTGTGAACCTTTATTTGGAAGCTTTAACAAACCCAGATAGCAAAGCTAATTGTCTTTGTCGTCTAAGGTAGGTATTATTACCTTTGCAGTTGAATTTTTTTCCCTTGTGGACTATCCAAATTGAAGCTATTAATAGCTTTCTCTATGCCTTAATAATTTTTAACTATAATATGGCAATTTCGTTTTCAATTTGCTAATATTTGAATATCACTATAGACAAAATTCACATCCTTTAACTTGGTTATTAAGCCAGATTTTATAGTTATAATACTTAGCTAATCAACGCATTATAGGTTGGTGGAAATGCCTAAAGGAACATAAACCCAAATATGTATCATAATAACTTAAACTAAGAATGTTTAAATAGAAAACTACAGCATGAATTGTAAAGACTCCTGATAGCACATATTTTAACCTGCCAGCGAATTTTTTCATAATTTCCAGGAATTTTTTCAGTTTTAGTAATTATCTTAAGATGACCAACTTAAGATTGTCTCAAATATTGTTTAATTATTCAGAGCAAAGATGATCTGGAAATTCTAACAATGTAAAGTGAATAAGTGGTCAGAAGAGTGGGTAGTCAGTGTAGAACTGTATCATAGCTGATCAGCATCTTTGTCATTGGTATGACAAATTATTTGGGAGAATAGGGACGTCTCAAACTGCAGAAGTGTTGGAAGAGCATGTGTCATTGAAGGAGGAAGAGTCCTTGCCATTTTTTTCATCATCAATTTCCTCATTTTCACTAAAATGCTTTTACATTAGGTTAGTCTCTGCCCCAATATCACCAGGGCTTGTTGTATGGTGTTAGAGCGTGCTAAGAGAGTAGTAAAACTGCACGTTCTGTTTGCCATGCTAACTTTTTGGGTCATTTGGGGATAACAGGGTTATCACTTATTTGTGCTTTTTTAAAAAGCAAAAGAATCTTTTTCTTCTATTTAATGGGAAAGGAGATTATAAGAGAAGCAGGCTGCCATGTGGCTTGATTAGGACTCTCTTTGCAGCTAGAATGGGGACCTCACGTAAGAAATGTTTGTCTCAAGCTCTTCCATGTAGATGTACAAATGGTCCAAGTAAGCATTAGCCCTCAACCAAGCCCAAAAGACTTTTAATAAGATTTCTTTTCTTATATATGAAGGGTTGTCTTTTTTCTTTTTTTTTTAGTATTGGCTTACAGATTATATATGATTTTTTTATTTCTTTTTAACTAGTATTACTAGTTTTTCAATGAACTTATATTTGTAGTGCCTTCTCTTCTATAGAGCTGATTACCTGGGAAGGCAGATTGTAATCAGATGGAGTTAGTGTGGCTCAGAGCCCAAGGTCATGAGATGTTGGAGATATTCAGACTGGTCTAGGCGCTGCTCTTCACCTGCTGCCAGGACTAGCTCATCTTGGGTCTTTTCTCAGAGAAAAAAATTAGGATCATAGCAAACATATTAAAGATGAACCTGCTCTCCTTAAGTGAGATAAAGCTTCTCAACTTACCCTTTCTCTTAAGAATGTCTTCAATTTTACAACTTTGAGATTTTTTTTCAGATTTTAATTCAAACACTCATATTTGAGGGCTGGGAATGAACATTTTTAAAAAAAATTTCCTTCTTCCCCATCCTTTGTAATATTTTATGAGAAAAGTAGTAAAATGCACCTGGTGAAAAATTCAAATCCTACCTAAAATGACATAGTCCAATAAAACATCCTTCTCCTTTCATTTCCCTTCCCGAGAGGCATCCTGTTTTTTAAAAATGTTTCTTGATTTTAAGAGAGGGGAGGGGGAAGAGTAACATCAATGTGTGGGAAAAACATTGATTGGTTGCCTCCCATACATGCTCTGACCTGGGATGGAACCTGCAACCTAGGTAGGTGCTGTGATGGAGAATCGAATCCCCAACCTTCTGCTTGCAGGATGATGCTCCAACCACCTGAGCCACGCAAGTCAGGGCAAGGCAACAACTCTTCATAGCTTATCACCTGTCTTTGTAAAAATACTATATTTTTTCCTTTTTTTAAAATACAAAGATTTTATACCATTATACCTTTGTATTGTTCACCCGCTATATGTGTATTTAGAGATGGGAGCAGATACTTTCTATGTTTAAGTTCTTTTTACAGGCATTTGCCATTAAAGTTAAATATAGTTGCTACTGGGGACTCCCACATTACCCAGATATTATTGAGGTATAGAAGATAATTTCATTTTAGTAATTTTCACATTTTTTTGCTTCCCCTCCTACTCCCCCCCCCCCGCCATTTAAAAAATTTTCATAGAATTCCTAATGCTGACTGTATTTTCTGTAATTCTATACTCACCAAGGGCATATGAGAGCCCTGGGACCCTCCTGGGATGTGTAACCCGGGGCAGGCCTCTTGCTGTCCCAGCACTGGGTCTTTTTTGTGCCGAGATGTCCCTAGAGATCTGGTAAGCCTCTGAATGTCAGTTATGTTCTGGCCTTCTTCCTGTAGATTATACCCTTTTTTGGGCTTCCAGCATCCCTCAGGATCCTAAGTCCAGAGGACACCTCCCTGTCTAGATGGACAGTCTGAGGGCGTGTTTATCAGGGCATGTGCACAGCATAGCACCCTCACAGGCATTGTGCAGGCCCCACCTGGTGGTCCCGTTTATTCATTAGCTCTGTACTGTAGTAAGAGCAAGGGCAGCCACTGCACACTCAGCGGCAGCTAGTGGTCACTTGACCTATGAAATGGGGAGAGGTGGGACATTGGAGATACTTGGTTGCATCTACTTATCAGAAATGTTTTGTGCAAATCTTACTTTTGAAAAGTATAACATTAATTTAAGAATGTTACCAAAATATCAACACATTAGGCAGAGACAAAATTATTTACTTAGTTTATAATTTTTTAAAAAAACTAGCTCACCCAAATAATTCTCAGTGTTCCTTATAAGTTATTTGTAACTTGACAACACTATTCCTTCAGTTACAAAATTCTTTGAAACAAAAATTCAAATATGCTAGTGTGGCTAGCCTAAACGTTAGAAATAGATGATTTTTTAAATAGTACTATTTAAATTTACACAATGCCTTAAATACCTATAATAAAAATGAAAAATATCAGAGGAAATTCTGGATGCTATTTTATGAGGTACTGGAAAGGAAGTGATTGGGATTCCTGGTTATTTCTATGGAAAGCAGTCACTTTTTCATTCCGCAAAGTTTCGATACCACCAGAGGAAGCTGTTGATAGCAAAGTCCTTGACTGAAGGAGTTGGTGGTAAGGCGAGTGGGTGGAGGTTTTGGCCAGTAAGGAGCTTGTATTTATCTGTGAGACATCGGCCATTGCTTTGTCTGTAGTTTTCAACCTTACTAGTTCTTTCACCGACAGGTGTTTCCCTTGCATGTTTCATTTCAGATTCTCTTCCCAATACATTGACCTTTTCTCTGCTCAGTTTTCTCACATTCTGTTTTCATCCTACTAACATTTTGTTACTGTGTTCATACTTTCTCATGTCTGTAAAGTTTCTGAAACTCTTTTTGTCTTCTTTGGCATGGTATTTATTAACTGAGCTAGTTTTTACTCGTATATAGCAATAGAAATTGCATTTTAAACCTTAATAATTCTATTGATTTGCTTTTACAATGAAGCCATAAGATTTCTTCTGATTCATCTGGCTTATAGAGAGTATTTACAAACAGCAAAGAAAAGATACTGGCTTGTACTTAGCATCCAAGCTAATGTTGTTCATATTGTCTTATTAGAACACCTGGAGATTGCAAGTTCTAACTCAGGTATACCAGCTGCACAGAGAGGTGAGTTCATCTAATTAAGCAAATAGTCACCAAAGGTGTAAAATTCTAGTGTGTGGTGCATAAACATGCAGGCATTGGAGAAATGCACTGGACAGTGGAATAGACACCAAAATGTGGCTTTATTGTAGTTAGAACATGTCTCAAAAAGTAATAAAACTAATATTTAATTTTTTAGCATTTTCATAATTTTCCAGTTTCTAAAAATAAAATTTTAGCCTTTTCATAATTTTTTAAAGCTCAATAGTAGTAAAAGTTATTCTTTTTAAAAGGACAACTTGTTAGGCTCACACCTGCCACCTACCCCGTTATCATGAGCTTTGTTGCCAGAATCATCATGGAAAGAAAATATGGACAGAAACGACCCTTTGGCTTTCCTGTTGATCATGGTAGAAAAAAGGTATTTTAATAAAAGATAAATCAATTAAAGATATTTTCATGTATTGTTCAACATTTGACTCTCATTATTTTTAGTTTTGATTTTATGGTAGAAATAGGGTAGGCAATTATTCAAAAAGGTGGAATTACAAATCAAAATCCTAAAATATAAACAGCTAAGACATTGTAAAGTAAAAAGAATGGGGGGGAGAGTTAGTTAAAACACAGCACATGGTCCTTCCACTGACACTTCTGTTAAACCCAGTTTTGTTTTCCCCAAGAAATCACACAACTATGACATCACCGAAGACGCTCAGCCCGCTCACTGAGAAACTGGTTTTGGACGAATCAGTGTCTCAAGCTTGACTCTTTACTGTCTCTCTTGTCTGACTTGAAAAGGACCATTCTTTTTCTATGTAACAGTTAAATTACATCATTAGAAGGAGTGTTATGACGAGTAAGACGTCATACATATTTTTTTCTTTTGTTTTCTGTCTGTGTTTCCAGCAACGTCAGTTGATTACAGTTCCTTTGCAGACAGATGCAGCAGCTGGATAGAGCTCATTAAACTGAAAGCTCAGACCATAAGGCGCGGATCAATTAAGACAAGTAGGCGGATGTTTCTACCACATTATGATCTGAGAAACATATCTCTGATTTCCCAGTGGTGAAGGCTAGACTTTTCTGCCCAGTAATAACATTGCCAATCAATCATGTTTTGGAGTGTGAAAGCTGCAGACTAATGGTCATTTAGCAAAAGTTATTGAAGGGCCTTTAGATTTGTTAGTTTTAACTGTAGAATTGTGTTTTTAGAATTTTACTTTTTGTGACGGTATTCTTAAAAGTATATAAATAGATATTATATTCTTCTAGCAGAAGAAAATTTTCAGTTCTCTTTTTGAAGAGATACTCTTCCAGGACCCAAGTTACTATCTAGCATATGGCATGTGTCAGTTTTCTAAGTGTGATATCTAGAGGGCTGAAAGAATGAGGTATTTCTGGAGAGAGAGTACTTAACTCTTAATCTCACTGATAGAATCGAGATCATCATATGCTCATTATCTATACTCCATGTGTTTTGGTAGATTTTGAGGTAAATGCATTTGAGTGTCAGAGTTTACAATACATTAAAAGGAAAGGAACTATGTTTTAGAGGAAAGATAGTAGGATATGGAACCAGTCAGATCTGGCTTTGAATACTAGAAGTGCCATTTTAATAGCTGTGTGACCTTGGGCAAGTTATTTAACTTCTCTGGGCCTCAGTTTCCTCGTGTGGAAATGGGGATAATAATATCTATGTTTCTCGGTTGCTACAAGGGTTAGATATATATATACATATGTATGTGTGTGTCTGGCTTATACTAGTTATTTGATAATCAGTAGCTATTATTTGCATTATTTTAGAAACAACTTTTAGACAGCCAAGGTCATTTTTAAGTTTTTAAAATTATAAGTTTGATCAAAATGGTTTGGAAAAGAAATCTATTGCAACTAGTTAACATAAGGTTTATCTACAAGTTGACAATGATGAAGTGGTCTGAAAAATATGGAAAAACTGGGAAATGTAACAACTTTCACACTCTCTTTGTAATAATTTGTTCCTCCAGCAGATAATTTTTAATTGCTCTGCCGCTTTTTCTTTTCTTCACTTTATAACGATCATTGTATGTGTAACTACACCGCATCAACATTTTCTTTTGCAGGAATGCCATTTTTCTTCCAAAAGAATTCCATTCCAGCATTTTCTCTTATGTTTTTCTTTGTCTCTCTGTTTTAATCGCATGCAGTGCATGACAGTTTCTTTTCTTTCATGACACGGCTTAGCCTCACAGACAGCTGAGTGTTGTCACCACTTTCTCAGAAACCCTGGGGAACGATTGAATTACTGGCATCTGATCTTGGGGCTTTCTCTTTTCTCTCCAATTTTAGCTATGACAGTTGAAAAAGCAAGTCCAGTGAGCGAAGGAAACTTCCGCAATCGTTCTGCTCCACCTTGTACAAATTCTACAGTTGGGGTTGTTAAGATGACACCTCTTTCTTTCATTCCTGGAGCAAAAATAACTAAGTATCTTGGGATAATTAACATGTTTTTTATTCGGGAAACCACTTCTCTACGTGAGGTAATTTTATAGATGTTATTTCATTATTTTTTAAAAATATTTTATTTATTTATTTTTAGAGATGGGGAAGGGAGGGAGAAAGAGAGGGAGAGAAACATCAGTGTGTGGTTGCCTCTCATGCACCCTCTACCGGGGACGTGGCCTGCAACTGAGGCATGTGCCCTGACTGGGAATTGAACCAGTGACTCTTTGGTTCACAGGCCAGCACTCAATGCACTGAGCCACACCAGCCAGGGCTTATTTCATTATTTTTGTGAATTTTCTCCGATTGAAGATATTAATGACAAAGCCCAAACAAGTGTGTTTTTTTGTTTGTTTGTTTTGTTTTGTTTTTTGCCACATCTCTTTTTTCCCCTGTAACCTGTCTGGATTGATTCTGGGTTAGACTTACCAAATGTCCTGTAATATACCTAGTATTATCGTAAGCTTATGAACAAAACAGGTGGAGTCCCTGACCTGATGAAATATACCATGCCCTAATGGAATTGGAGCATGAGGGACACTAAATAAATAGTTATATCACTATTAGTGATAGTAAGTAATAACAGAAAGAAAACAGAGGCCATCAGAAAATATAATGAGAAACTTGCGTTTAGATTTGACCATCAGGGTAGGTGTCTCTACAGAAGTTCTGTGTAAGCCAGGACCTGATGAATTGGGTGAGTTACCCTGGTAGGAAATTGGATGACAATGCTGGAGCCTTCAGGAACAGCGTGTGCAAATACCCTGAGGCAGGAAAAGTACTTGACACCTTTGAGAAATTGACAGAAGGCAAGCATGACTGGAACGTGGGTCAGCAGGGAGGTTTATTGTTTATGTTTATCATCAATTTATTTGAATGAGGATGGAAATGTTTTGATGGAGGGAGATGTTGAAGATGGAGGAACAATTTGAATTCCTGCTCTGCCATTTACTTACTGGTCATGTGATCATAGCTAGTCGTGGGCATATTACAAATTCTTTGGGCTTTACAAATTCATTTGTAAAAATAAGGATAATAATCCCTATCATAGTCATGTGTTGGATAAAGGTTTGTTTCTTCTTTCATGCAACAAATCCTCATGAAGGAGATTAAAATTATCCATTATATTAACATAATTTAAGATGATTTAATATCTATTCTTTGATATTTTATATATATTCATGTATACGTATATATAGTTTGATTTTCTTATGCATTATCATGTAGGAAGGAGGTGTCAGTGGTTTTCTCCACGCTTTTATCGCTGAAGTGTTTGCAATGGTGAGAGCTCATGTTGCTGCATTAGGAGGGAATGCTGTTGTCTCATACATAATGAAGCAGTGTGTCTTCATGGAGAATCCAAATAAGAACCAGGTAAGATAGTTATCTCTGACCGGGAACCTGCGAATTTCCCTCATAGCCTTCCCACCTGCCACTCTCCCCTGCAAAAGAGATTTATTCTTTATAGAGCCCTTTGATTCTCGATGCTTAGAACATGTTCTAAAGCATATGTTAATAACCATCATCATGCATAGGTCAGATGCTCTTTTCACATCCCAGGTGACTAGTTAGTATTCCCAAATACTTCTGGAAGTTTTGCTCCTAATTTACTACTCTTCCCATCATCTTCTTCGTGGGTCTTTGGAATACAATGGTGGCTGACTGGGGACAGTTAAAAATGCCCTCTAGTTTGGACTATGATGCTGTCAGGTTCTAATTGCCACGCTGGTGAAGAGTACATCATAATGAGGCTATACTGGGTTTTTATTTTTTATTTTTTAGTAGGTATAATTGTGTTCATGGGGGCCAAGGAGTATTGCTTAGGTTAAATTTTAGAATAAATGTATCAGTTTTGTTAAGATAACCCATTAACATTGTTAAAGATTCCTTTTAAAAAAATAAATGACTATAATAGTGTCTTTTTTGAGTTTTCCTTCCTGTGAATTGCCTTCTTATCCTTTGCTTGGTTTTCTCTTGGGCTATCTTTTCTCTGATGACAGTGGTGCCCCTACTATGACAGAAGAGTATGACTGTATTGGTGAATCTATGACCAGATTTGTCCTGTCGTTCTTACAGGCGCAGTGTCTTATAAATGTAAGTGGTGATGCGGTGGTTTTTGTTCGGGAATCTGAACTAGAAGTGGTGTCAACTCAGCAACCTACTGCCAACTGCCAGTCATCATGTGCTGGAGGAGAAGTTACAACGTGAAGTTAATCAGAAAGAAGGAGCTCAGCTAAATGAAATGTATCTGTCTCCATTGTTTTGTCATGAATTATCTTCCTAGAATTTTTAAAAACTAAACTTAATTTGAGATAATTAAAAAAAGAATTGATACATTATGAGTGGGTTTGATTAGTCTAGAATCTCTTGGAGGCATGAGAATTTTCTAATCTTGACATTTTGTTTGCCAGGCTCAGATAGGCCCCAAGGAATTGTGACCCTTCAGTAAATTAAGTTCTCAGACAACTGTAGCAAAGGTGGAAGATACTTGGAATTTATGTTGATTTTAATAAAATCATAATTTACAAAATGAAATGAGAAAATCATCAGGAAACTAGGACAGCCACCCTAGCATGACTTAGAAAAGCTAAGCAACAAATTCACAAATTGTTAATGAAGAAATACTCGATTTGAGGCATGTGTGCGGAAAATGGAGAAAAGTTTTCAGAAAACTGTGTGGGTTTCTTAGTATGCTTTATTTTGATGAGGAATTTGGTCACAACTGAAAGGGAGCTATGCTTCATCTTTTGAAAGGAAGTTAGAATTCTCCAGCCTACACCCATTGTATGTTTCAGCTATTGTAAACAAAGACAAATGTATCAGTGCCAGTGTTCTTTCATTGGAAGTTTTAATGATATCTCTAAGGAGGGAGGGAAAAAATTATAACTTCAGTGGCCAAATTTCAGTTGGTGCTTAATTTGTGTGGCAGAGGCTTGGCTTCAACAGGGAAGAAAAGGTCAGTGAATTTTTTTGAAGTGGTTAAAATAATTGATCTAATAGGAATATAAAATTATTTTCTAATAAAATTATAATGCACTTCTACCAAATAGAATTTTAGTAATATTTTAGGGACTTTTGATGGTGAGTTAGCTTGTATTTGGCACAGAATTTGGAAATGTAACTTGAATGTAAATATGCTGCAAAATGTTGAATGTATAATAGGAATAATTCTTCTGTCAATGCCAAATACCTATTATAAATGAACCTTAAAAAAGTACATTCCTCCTTTGCACAATGAAATTTCTTTATGAAACTCATGATTTTGCTCTTCCAGGATAACAAACTGCCCTAGACACTAGGAGTCATTTTCTTGTTATCACAGGTGTCAATATTTTTCTGTATTTTGTTTATAATTTTATTTTTTAAATAAAAAGTTTTTAAAGACAAACTATAATATTCCTTAATCTCTGTTTGGCCTCTTCGATACAGTACTGTCCACAGTCTGGAATCACTCCACAATGATCATCTCCATTCATTCCTTCGGTCGGCGAATACCTATTGGGCATCTGTTGTGTGCGAGGCCCTGTTCTTAATTTGGGGGAAAAAATAATTGTGATTGTGGCACTCTCTGTCTTTAGTAAGCAGGTATTCATTCAACAACTATTTAGCTCGTGTCTGCTAGACCCCAGGGCGTAGTTTCAGGCAGTGAACAGAGAGCACACCTCAGTTCTTGCGCTCCTGGAGCTTCTTTTCGTGAGCTGCACAAGAAAATAATTTGTAAAATGTGGCATCTAGCACTGTAACAATTGCTCATGTGTACTGAATGCTTACTGTGTTCCAGGCAACCTAATAAATACAGTTTTGTATTAAGCCTTTACAGAAACCCTCTGAGGTAGGCATTGTTAAGCCCCATTTTATAGCTGAGGCAGCTGAGAGTTTATTGGATTTGCCCACAGACACGATCAGTAGTGGGGCCAAGATTCAGGCACTGGCAGCCTGGCTCTGACACCTACACTATTAAGTGAGAAAATGTCTGTAGCCTGGGATGGAGGTAGGTTGGTAGCTTCCCAAAGGAAATGAGAATAGTTAAGCTCAGTCTGGAAAAATAGGCAGTTCACTGAAATTGGCTTTGGGTGGTAAACACTCAGTACAATATACAGATGATATATTATAGAGTTGTACACTTGAAATCTGTGTCATTTTATTAACCCAGTAAATTCAATAAATTTTTTTTAAAAAGGAATGTGGGTAAATGCTAGCCTAAAAAATTGAGCCTTTCCCTAGTAGGAAAGTCAAGGAGTATTTTTCAGATTAGATTTTTAAATATTAAAAAATATTTCATTATAGCTGGGGTAGGCAGAATAATGTTCCCTACCCCAGAAGTCCACAGCCTAATCCCCAGAACCTGTAGGTATATTCTCTTTAATGATAAAAGTGGCCTTGCAGATGTGGTCAAAGTGGAAGACCTTGAGATGAAGAAATTATCTATGGTTACCTGCTTGGGTTCTAGAAACCAATCACATGAATCTTTAACATTCACAAAAAGTGAAAGAGGGGGACAGAAAAGAAGGTCAGAGAAATTCTATGCGGTGGGGTCCAGCTGCCACTGCTGGCTTTGAAGGAGGAGACGGAGCTCCAAGCCGGGTTGCCTCTACGTGTGCGGTATGGCCCCCAGCTGACAGCCAGCACGGAAATGGGGTTCTCAGTTTACAGACACAAGGAAGTGAATTTTGCTAACAACTCAAATGAGCAAAACAACGGATTCTTCCCTATAGCCTCCAGAAAGGAACAGGTCCCTGCCAATGGCTGGATTTTAGCTTTGTGCTGCCCATATCTGACTCCAACTTCGGGAATTGTAAGATAAGCTTGTGTAAGCAACTAAAGTTGTGGTAATTCATTATGGTAGCAATAGAAAACTAAAAATTCTTATTAACATAGAGATATTTAAGGTTACCATATAGTTATGCTATTTATAACATGAAATGCTTTACAAAGCCAGGATACAAGTATAGTCTTATTATTTTTATTTTTTCAATATCCACCCACCTAATTAGCAGAAATCCAGAATCTCCCACCTTTGAGGTTATCTCCACTTAGACGTGCCCAAGAACTCTAGGAGGTCAATGCGGTGCCCAGAAGGTTTAGTTCAGCTTCCGCAACCATGCTGTGACAATACAGGAACCTCTTTTTGGTACACTCTTGCCTTTCCTTCCCACTGCCACATGGTGTCACTGTTGGCATGGTTTCCACACTGCAGAGCAGGAGTTGGTCTTCAGTGGAGGCTACGCAAAATGGGCCAAGACTCCTACCCAGGTTTCCAGGAATTTTTAGCAGGTAGTCTTATTTACTTTGTGCCTGTTCCATCTAAGGAAGCCTGACAGGTTTCAGGTACTAGTGCTCAACCCAACTGTTAACTGAGTTGTGAACAAGCAAAAAAAAAAAAAAAAAAGAAAGAAAGAAAAGAAAGAAAATCTAGTTTTTTTGTATAGATTTTAGAATAGCTTGTTAATTTTTATATGAAAACCTGCTGATATTTTTTAGATTGATGTTATGTTGAATCTATAGATCAGTTTAGGGTGCATTCACAGCTTAATATTTAGTCTTCCAATCCATGGATAATGCTTCTCTATGTCTTGTTTATCGCATCAATATTTGTAGTTTTCAGTACATGAATCTTGAACATTTTGCGGGGGGGGGGATGCTTTATGTCTAAGTACTTCTTGTGTTTTTGGTTCTATTATAAATGGGTACTGTTTTAATTTTGATTCCCAGTAGTTATTAATTTCTGTGCCTACAAGTACAATTGAATTTTTATAGTCACCTGTGTCCTGCAGCCCCACACTGTTCCAGGGGGTTTTCTTTGGTTTGGGCAGGGTTTATGCAGACAATTATTGTCATGATTGTGCATAAAACGATGGTTTTATTTCTACCTTTGCAATCGGAATGACTTTTTTTCTTACCAAATTTCCTTATTCAATTATTAAGCATAATATAGAGTAGTAGGAATGGATGGCCTAGCTTTGTTCAGGATTTCAAGGGGAAGGCATCGGTCTTTCACTATTAAGTATGATGTTATTTGTGGGTTTTTCAAAGCTCTTTGAATTTTGTCAAATGCTTATTTTCCATCTATTGAGGTCATAAAATAAATTTTCATCTTCAGTTCATTGATATGGTGAATTAAACCAAATATTCCCTCCTCTTCTATTTTCCAGAGGAGTTTGTCTGTAACTCATGCTACTTATTCCATAAACGTGTGATAGGATCTGCCAGTAAATCCATCTAAGCCTTGAATTCTCTTTGTTAGCGTGTTTTTAAGTACACATTGACTTTATTAATAATACAGAGCTCTTCAAGTTGTCTTTTTATTTTTGTGTAAGCTTTGGTAGTTTATGTCTAAAGAATTTGTTTACTCTTTCAAGTTTGTCAAATTTATTGCAATAAAGTTATTAATATTATTTCCATATTGTTTAATATCTGTAGGCTCTACAGTGATGTACCTGCCTTCACTCTTGATATTGCTAATTTGTGGCTTCTCATCTTGTTTTGATCAGTTTGGATAGAAGTTCATCTCATTTATTGATGTTTCAAATAACCAGCTTTTGATTTCATTGATTTTTTTTCTATTATTTTCCCTTTGTTTTCAATATTATTTGGTCCTGCTCTTATCTCTTTATTTCCTTCTTTATATGGCCTTTGGTTTAATTTACTCTTATTTTTCTAGTTTCTTAAGGTTGAAGCTTAGATCATTGACTTGAGGTCTTTCGTCTTTTTTTTTAATATATTTTATTGATTATGCTATTACAGTTGTCCCATTTCTCCCCCATCATTCCCCTCCATCCTGCACACCCCTCCCACCCACATTCCCCGCTTTAGTTCATGTCCATGTTTCATAAATTCTTTAGCTTCTACTCTTCCCACACTATTCTTGCCCTCCTGCTATCTATTTTCTACCCACCGTCAATGCTACTTATTCTCTGTACCTTTTCCCCCTCCCTCCTCCTCCCACTCCCCTGTTGCAAACCCTCCATGTGATCTCCATTTCTGTGTTCCTGCTCCTGGTCTAGCTGTTTGGTTAGTTTGCTTTTGTTTTAGGTGTGGTTGTTAGTATCTGTGAGTTTGCTGCCTTTTTACTGTCCTATTTTTTATCTTCTTTTTCTTAGATAAGTCCCTTTAACATTTCATATAATAAAGGCTTGGTGATGATGAACTCCTTTAACTTGACCTTATCTGAGAAGTGTTTTATCTGCCCTTCATTCTAAATGACAGCTTTGCTGGATAGAGCAATCTTGAATGGAGGTTCTTGACTTTCATGACTTGGAATACTTTTTTCCAGCTCCTTCTTGCCTGTAAGGTTTCTTTTGAGAAATCAGCTGACAGTCTAATGGGAACTCCTTTGTAGGTGACTGCCTTATCCCTTGCTGCTTCTAGAATTCTCTCCTTCATTTTAATCTTGGCTAATGGAATTATGATGTGCCTTGGTGTGTTCCTCCTTGGGTCCACCTTCTTTGGGACTCTGAGCTTCCTGGACTTCCTGGAAGTCTATTTCCTTTGCCAGATTGGGGAAGTTCTCCTTTATTATTTGTTCATACAAGTTTTCCACTTGTTGTTCTTCCTCTTCCCCTTCTGGTACCCCTATAATTCAGATGTTAGGACTTTAAAGATGTCCTGGAGGTTCCTAAGCCTCTCCTCATTTTTTTGAATTCTTGTTTCTTCCTTCTTTTCTGTTTGTTTGTTTCTTTCTTCCTTCTGGTCCAATCCATTGATTTGAGTCCCAGTTTTCCTCCCATCACTATTGGTTCCCTGTGCATTTTTCTTCATTTCACTTATTGTAGCCTCCATTTGTTCCTCTAATTTGCTACCAAAATCAACCAATTCTGTGAGCTTCCTAATCACCAGAGCTTTGAACTGTGCTTCTGATAGGTTGGCTACCAGCGCTATGAGCTCTGCATCTGATAGGTTTACCACCTCCTGGTTGCTCAGATGAATTAGCTCCAGGGCCCCGGTCTGTTCTCCCTTTTGAGCCATCCTTGGTTTTGGTTTTTTTGTTTTTGTCTGGTTGTGGCTGTTATGTAGTGAGGGGCGGAGCCTTAGGCGCTCACCAGGGTGGGGCAGCCCAGTTGCTGGGTTGTGATACTGCATGTGGGGGCGGGGTCCAAGAGGGAACAATGGCGCTTGCTCTGCGCTGTCTTGGTGATTCCAGTCCCTTCAGCCTCCTTCCCCTATCAAATTGGGCCCTTCTGGTTCTGATTTCCATGTGGGTGGGCCTGTGCACGCTCTAGGACCATGTGGGTCTCCCCAACGAACTTTCCTGTGAGGCTGGGACTCCCTCCCAGCACCTCAGCCCCTACAAGTATTTTCAATGGGTGCTTTTAGGTTTCACTTCCTGGCGCTGGGGCCCTGCATCATGCAGTCTGTCTTGCTGCCCGTTTTCACCTGGTTTATCTGTGCGTGAATGTGTGTCCATGGGTCCGCTACCTTGGGCGCCCTGGCTGACCTCCTGCATTCCGCAACACTGCTGCTTGTGCACCTGGAGTGACTGCGGGCCCGGGACCACCACCAGCTTATGCTGCGGTGATCTGACTCTGCTGGCCACTGACTCTGCCCCTCTTACCAGTCTGAGTGAATTGTTGTTGTCAGACTCCCACGCAATTCAATTTTCTCTCTGTCCTGGTTGGGTTTTCTTTTTTTTGGTTCTATATTTTTGTTGTCCTTAATCTTGGTTGTGAGAGGAGGCACAGCGTGTCTAGCTATGACTCCGTCTTGGCTGGAAGTCCTCGTCTTTTCTAATAGAAGCATTTAATGATGCAAATTTTGAGATGTTTTCCTTTTTATTAAATTCAAAATATTTAAAAATTTTCTTACTACCTTCCTCTTTGATTAATAAAAGAATGTTGTTTAACTTTCAAATATTTAGGGGTTTTCCAAATATGTTCTTTGTGGTGAGAACAGTTATGTTCCAGTTTCTCAGAAGCTTTGCAGTTTATAACACAATACTGCTGGTTGCAATCACTGTGCTGTGCATTAGCTCTTTAGAACTTATCTACCATTTGCAAATTTGTACTCGAAGACAACATCTCCTTCATTGCCTCACATGCCAGCTCCTGGGAACCACCATCCTATTCTCTGTTTTTATGAATTTCACTTTATTATTATTTTAAATTTTATTTTATTGATTGTGCTATTTCAGTTGTCCCTATTTTACTCCTTTGCCCCCCCTCCACTCCCAGGCAATCCCCACACCCTTGTTCATGAACATGGGTCATGCGTGTAAGTTCTTTGGCTACTCCATTTCCTATACTGTATTTTACATCCCCATGGCTATTCTGCAACTACCTATTTGTACTTCTTAATCCCCTCACCTCTTCGCTCATTCCACTACACTCCCCATCTGGCAGCCATCAAAACACTCTCATATCAATGATTCTGTCATGGGGGCTGGGGTCTAGGGTCTTACAGAGGCTGGCTGTTGCTTGTTTGATTGGATTTAGGAAGTTGTGAAGCATGAGCCAAGACCAGCCATTCATATGAAAAGTCACTGTTAACAGCCTGGGTGGACCGGTAAATTGGGTAGGACTAAGTCTCAGGGGATCCCCCAGGGCAGGTCAAACAGTGTTGGCTAGGTTGATGGAGTCTCAGATACTGCACCCAACGGCTGGCTCTGTGGCTCTGTGGAGGGAGGGCTCAGAAAGGGGATGTTGGCTTCTGCCTACTTTTGTCCATGGGTGAAAGCTGTTCCCCAGCTCTTGCCCTGATGCCAGATACTTCAGTTCCTCCCTGTGTGTCACTGGTGCCTTTCAAACTGATATCCTGGTGCTGGAACTCTGAGGGAGTGAGTCTGAGTAAGTCCTTGTGTGGGTTCTTTAAGACAGCAGTCCCCAACCTTTTTGGCACCAGGGACAGGTTTTATGGAAGATAATGTTTTCCACAGACTGGAGGTGAGGGATGGTTTCTGGATGATTCAAGCACATTATGTTCAAGCTCACCTCCTGCAGTGCCGCCCAGCTCCTAAGAGGCTGGGGCCGGCACTGGTCCTCAGCCTAGAGGTTGGCGACCCCTGCTTGAAGAGGAACTGCTTGGGTCACCAGAAGTTTCTTCCACCAACTCAATCCCTGCTGGTTTTTACAGCAAGAAGTTATGGGGACTTATTTTCCTGGTACTGGAACCCTGGGCTGGGGGACCTGATGTAGGACTGGGACCCCTCATTCCTGAGATATGCCTCCCAAATTTTTATCTACCACACATGGATATGGGTCTAGCCTGTTCTGCATCTCCACACCTCCTACCAGTCTGAGTGGATGTGGTTTTTTCAGTTCGGTAGTTCTCAGACTTCCATTCAATTGGATTTCTGATGGTTCTAAGTGATAGTTGTTCTATATTTTAGCTGTAATTTGGAAGTGTTTTTGTGAGAAGAACTGTTTACCTATGGCATCTAGAATTCGGCTTTTTTATTATTTATATATTTATTATTTTAAAATTGGTATAATTGACACACAACACTGTGTAAATCTGAAGTGTACGATATATTGGCTTGATATATATATGTATTGCAATATAGTTACCACCTTAGCCTTAGCTAATACCTCTATTAGGTCATATAATTATCATTTCATTTTTTTAGTGGGAAAAAGTAAGATTTAGTCCAAGTTTGATGTTTATAACACAATATTGTTGTCTATAATCATTATACTGTGCAAGTTTTTTTTATATTCCACATGTGATATTCTATAGTATTTGTCTTTCTCTCACTGACCTAGCTCATTTAGCATAATGCCTTCAAGATCTTTCTGACTGCATTTTATTTCCTCTATTGACATATGTTATGCCTCTTTCAAAAAAAGTTTTAGTGGTTGTTCTAGACTTTTCAATATATACTTTTAATTTATCACAGTTTACCTTCAAATAATATTATGGTAGTTTTGACTTCAAATAAACTAGCATGATTATTTTGTGGTTGGAGAATATTGTCTGAATAATTGCAAACAATGTTATTATTTTTTCATGCTTCTTCCTTCAGGCTTTATCACCTTCCTGCAGTGAATGTCTTGATAGTTTATCATCAGTTTTTCTTGGTTTCTAACAAGTGCATTTAAAGTTGTGAATTCCCCTGCAATTGCTCTTTTTTCATCCCACAAGTTTTATGCAGTTTTTGTTTTTTTTTAAATCTGAATATTTATAATTATCATTGTGGTTTCTTCATTAGTCTATAAACTATTTAGAAATGTATTTCTTGTCTCCAAATGTGTAGTTTTTTCCACTTTCTTGTTTTTTCAAATTAAGTTGCACTATGGTAAAATACTGTGATCTGTTAATAAATGACAAGTTCTTTGGAAATTGTTGGAAATTTTTTGGATGCCTTCCTGTTCAATTTGTGTAACTCCATATGAACTTTAAAAAGAAAATTTATTGTTTATTTGTTACACTCAAGGTTATACATCTCTGTATGATCTATCATCATGTATCTTTAAAATCAATCTTGTTAGGTACATCATTAAATCTTCTCTATCCCTACCAAAATTTTTGTTTCTTTGATCTATTGATTTCTGAGAGAGGTAGATGTGGTATAGTGATGACGTCGATGGCCCTAAATATTGGCCTCTGTGTAACCATGCATTTAGCAGCTCCTCCCATCAAGAAATGGAGTCAGCTTCCCCACGTTTTGAGTTCGGATTGGCTTTCTACTCCGTACGGGCCAATGGAATACAGCAGAAGCAGCAATGTGCCCACTCTGTGCCTAGGTTACAGAGCCTGTGTGCCTCTGGCTTTCTCTCTGGAGCCTTGACCATTCTATGCAAACAAGCCCAGGCTAGTCTGCTAGGAGATGAGAAACTTTGTGGAGGAAAGAGAACTCTTCCTAACTGTGCCTTTCTGCAGCTGCATTAGTTAAGTGAGGAGTACATTCACGAATGATAAAGACAATTATTTCAAGCCAGAGAGTTTGGTAGCATTTGTTTCATGGAGCAATGAACATTGACTGACTCATTTTCTTTGGGTTAACTTTTGCCTGGTACCTACTATATATAAAGCCTCTGTGGATTTTGTTCTGATTGTGTCTCAGATGTGATTCCGTCACTTCCACCATTCCTTCCCTTCGTTTTGTTTACTCCTTCTCTGTTTTCTGTTGAAATGATAAAATTTCCCATCTTTTTTTTTCTTTACCAGTGTGAAAACTGAGATTACATGAAACTGATATGTAATATTCTGCTTTTTCTATGTGCATTTTGAAGCAATCGAGAGCTAGACAATAGAGTAAGGCATATGGAAATCAAGTGCCATCTTTGTTGCTAATATGGAGAATGTGACTTTAGGTCTATTAATTCTGAGTTAGGCAGATTCAGCTGGCTCCTCACAGTGCTGCATAGCCACCGGACTCCTTCCTTATAGAGGAGCAGAGCAGAGCAGATTACAAATTACGGTCTCTGCTGCTGAATAGCTGCTAAGAGAGGAAGGTGACTAGAAGAAACTGAACTGAGTGTTTTGTGTTGGAAGAGTTCATCGAGGGGACATGACAACAGGTTGACCTGAGAGCTGGACCCAGACAATCGGAGGCCCCTCAACCCCACCAGATCATTGGAATGTGCACTCTGCCCACCTTTTCCAAAGTGGGAGCTTTTCCAAAGCCATAGCCTAAGGAAGGAAGATGTTGAGACTATTGGAACTGTATATGTGACCAAGCCCAGCTAAGGCCTCCGTAGAATCTTTTAAGGTTCTTGCTGGTGGGCACAGAGATCTACTTTCTTGTGTGCTGTGCAGACCCACCACCTACCAATCTGGAGTGATCTGGCTCTTTCTTTCATCTGTCCTTGCCCTCCCTGTAGAGGGCCCATTTTGCAAACCAACAAGCTGCCTCTCCCAAATGATCACTCAGAGAAGAACAGATGCTTCTGGATTTACAATGGGGCTACGTCTTATCAGAAGTCAAAAATGCATTTAATACACCTAACCTACCAAATGCCATAGCTTAGCCTAGACAGTTTCTGCTCAATGCATATCACTTTCTCATCATTGTAAAGTTGAAAATTTGTAAGTTGAAGCATCATAAGTTTGGGATAATCTATAATTTTGTCTCTGTCAGGCCTGAGTGCCCAGGAGAGTTAATAAAAATCATCCTTAAAAGCATGAGGAGTGGAGGCATATGTATTCCACAAAAATAAGTCATATATCCCACATCTATTCTTTTGGTCATTAACCCTGCCTTTTTAATACGTTGGTTTCCTGTGGATGTTGTAACAATTACCACAGATTTGATGGTTTGAAACAATATACATGTATTCTTTCATGGTTCTGGAGCTCATAAGTTGACAGCAATATCAGTGGGCTTAAATCAAGGTAACAGCAGTGCTGTGCTCTTTCCAGGTTCTCTAGGGTGTCGTTGGGCTGCAACCTCCTCCGGGGCTCCCCAGGTATAATCTGAAACTGGCCTGCGTAAGTGGAGGGCAGGGAGAGACCACAGAAAGAGCCGGGCCGCTCCAGATGGCGAGGTGCCGGGTTTAATTACCAAGGGAATTTACTTATGAGGCTTCAAGATGAGTGGATCTCTGCACCCGCCTACCAAATCTTAACAGTCTTTATAGAGGCCCTAACTGGGCTCAGTCACACATCCAGTCCAGACGGTCTCAACACATTTCTATCTCGAGGCTGTATTATTGGTGCAGCTTCCGGGAATGGAAAAGGCAAGTGGAGGGTACATTCTGAAGCACAGGGTGAGGGGAAGGTGAGGAACCTCTGGTTGTCCGGGTCCAGCTTGTGGGTCAAACCAGCATTCATGTCTTCTCGATGGCCTTCCCCAACAGGCATGAACTTGTTTCCTGTTCTTTTCTGGCTTCTAGAGCTGCATCCCTTGCATTCCTTGGCTCCTGGTCCCTTATGCCATCTTCAAAGCCAGAAATTTAGTATCTTCTTCAGTCATTGTTTTGCCTTCTGTCTCTGCTATGATCAAGTCTCTTATAAGGACACTGGTGATTATAGTTAGGAGCCACCTGCATGATCCAGGATAAGTCTTCCCATCTCGAGATCCTTAATCACATCTGCAAAATTCCATTGCAAAATAAAAGACTAATAATAGATTCTGGAAATGAGGACATGGCTACCTGTGGCAACTATTACTCAGACTACCACGTATTCTAAATATCTTATATCTCTAACAAGTCTAAACTTCAAGTGTCTATCCTTCTTCCAAATAAACAAAGACTTTATGTTGCTGTCCATGATTTTCAATTGTAGCATTTTTAAAACACACACAAATTGTGTTTTTATATTGTAAATACTTATTTAGATTACCAATGTGCTGATGTTTACTTATTACTTTTTTGCAAACCGTTTTGTTTTTCTCGATTAATCTTCCTTCTTGCATCTCAGGTATATTTATTAGAAGTTAGTTTACTCAGTTTCTGTATGTATCTAAAATTGCTTTTTTCCCCACTTCACTCTCAAAGTAATTTAGGTGATTGTGTAATTCTCGATTCACAGTATTTTTTTCTTCAGATTTATGCCACAGTTCCAAGTTCAGCCCCAGACATTTAGGGATGAGTGAATGAATGAGACTTACAGATATGAGAAAGACAAAATAGTGAAAATAATCCTGGACTAGGGATCAGAACACCGGGCCTTAAATGTTAGATCCCCTTCTTATTACAGGTTGGCTTTGGCAGAGCCATTGAACATAACCTCATTTGAAAATAGGAATAAAAATCTGAATCCTAATTCACAACATCCTTGTGAGATTCAAAATAAACATGAAAAGAAATGATGAATTTGAAAATTCTTTAATATAAAGTTATATAATTTCTGAATGATCAATTAATTATAAAATAATTAATATCAATTGACATACATTTTCAAAAGAGTGATTTAAATCTACATTACTTACTGAATTTGATAGTGTGTCTTTCAAATTCAGAACATTTGATAAGGTTTGTTTCTCATTGCTAAACAACAGAATTATTTTATTCTATTTCACAGATGTAACTCTTACCTGTTTCATTATATCAATTAGTAAAATGTATACTGCCATGGAAAAAAAATGGATATTATACATTTGAAGACTCCAATATATCAATATAGTGCTTTCTTCTGATGTTTTTTTGGAGTACCTTTAAGTATAAATGGTTAATTGGAAAACTTGGTATTCCTAGCAGTAATATTTTCTTGACAGGAGATTACTTATTTGAGATTGTTTAAGGGAACTGATTAGATCTGTAGAGAAGATGAAAGATGGGGCTAAAATGAATAATGACCCTGAATCTATAATGGTTAGAAGAGTTTTTCTCATTTTTCATTGCAGTCAGTCACACGCAACATTTTGTTCTCATATATAAGGTATTGAGAGAAACTACTAGAGATCAGGTTGAGGGAACAAGATAGATTCTTTTACCATATTCTGCAAGCTACAAAAGCACACACATCTATGGTTTAATAGTAGAGTTATCTAGTTAAATTGTTCTTGTCTGCCTTGGGTGATATCTGCTAGGCTTATTCAGAGAAGCTGGTCTATTTACAGATGTCCTTCCTATCTCACTCTCTGCAATTGAGGAAAAATTATTTTATTTTTGTTTGGCCACACTCAATTATATTTGACAGGCCTCCTCAGAATTTTAATTGATCAGTCTCCTAATTCTCAGCTTTGAAATAAAGTACTCAGCTTTTATTGGTTCCCAGCATACATATGTTAGAAATATAATACTTATTGGTCTGTAAGGTTTCCCCCCACACATTGGCACAGACACCTCATTTTCCAAAGTGGTTACGATGGTGGAAACGAAAGCTGAAGCACAGTTCTTAGTGGGTGGCAGGAGGTGGGAAGCAGCTGGGTTCAGCAGCCTGATTGCTGTTTGTCCTCTTGGGCGACTTCCAGAGAGACCTTCATGTTTCTTCTTACCATGTCCCAGACACATGAACAAAAGTGATTGCCACTTAATGGTCTCAACTAGAGACCAATTTTTCTCTGATACCCAATGGGATGGACGCAGGCGCCACCTTACCCGTCAAATTTTTAGGTCTCCAGCTAGCAATATCCTGTTTACATTGCTTTTGTATCGCTTCAGCTGATCTGGGCATGTTCCACCACCACCAGCCCAGTGGCTGGTACAAAAGAAGGGCACAGCACTTAGTACATGTGAAATGAATAAAAGCTTTTATTTCTTCTTTAAAAAAATAAAAATGCTGTTGTTTAGTATCCAAGATAAGCTTTTAAGCATAAAGCTGTTTAAGCAAAAGCTAGTTAATTCTCTTAGTGCTTACGTGTCTTTAATAGCTTGTTACCATCTTAGTGTCATAAGTTTCAGTCTATCCAGGAGTTACTGCACCTACCTTTTTTATTAACATTTTACTGGTCTTTGATTCCAACATTTTAGGATGTTTTTAAAACTTTATTACTTCTTTTGTAGGCTTGTTTTTGGCATCTCAAGCTGATATTTTAAAACTAAGGTCATTAGCCAAGAACCTTTTAGTTAATTCTTTTATAAACATCCTGGCTTTAAAACCTGCTATCTACAACAAACAACAAGTGTTGGAGAGGTTGTGGAGAAAAGGGGACCCTAGTACACTGTTGGTGGGACTGCAGACTGGTACAGCCACTATGGAAAGCAATATGGAATTTTCTAAGAAAACTAAAAATGGACCTACCTTTTGATCCAACAATTCCACTGCTAGGATTATATCCTGGAAACCGTGAAACACCAACCCAAAGGA
>PVKU01005680.1:0-118370 GCA_004027475.1 Anoura caudifer | reverse complement strand
ATTGAGCATGATTAATAGTAGATTTATATCTATAAGAAAAATATCATTGGTTTTCTAGTAAAGTTAAATATGGAAACCTAACTACTTTGATTATTCTGAGCCAATTTCAAAATGCTAAAGTGAAAATCAAAGAAAGGAAAATAAAATTGTGTACTTATAATCTTTGTGGCAACTGTGAGATTCAAACATAATTTTTGACATGTCAAGGTTGTTGTTTCTATTGTGTCCATTTCCAAATTCATATGTTGAAGTCCTAACTCCTAGTATCTCATGAATGTGATCTTATTTGAAGATAGGTTCTTTATGGAGATAAAATGAGGTCATTAAGGTGTTCTCCAATCCAACATGACCAGTGGCCTCATAAAAAAAGGCAAGTTTAACAAAGACACATATTTAGAGAAAAGATGGTGTGAAGAGACAATAGGAAGATGATGGAATCTATTCACCAAGGAGGAATGCCCCACAACATTCCTTTCCTCACAGCCCTTAGAAGGAACCATTCCTGCATATACCTTGATTTTGGACATCTAGCCTTGCTAACAGTGAGAAAATTACTTTCTCTTGTTTAAGCCACCTATTGTGGTGTTTTCTTATGACATTCTAGTAAATTAATACAGTATACAGTATGATATTAATTTGGTTTTGATTGAGGGAATATTTAAATTAATAAATATCAAGTTAAAAGAAGTTTGACTTTTTTGCCAATATACAAGAAAAGGGAAAGATTTTTAAACATATTTTGCTTTTATGTTTCAAAATGGCTAACAATCCATATGTTACTCTGCTTTATCTCAAGTGCTTATGTATGGTTATGTATAGGAATCCAATGAAGACAGCTAGGGCCCAACATTGGTTTCTAATACTATTTTAATAATTTAAAAAGGGTTCATCTTGTTGCTTTAAAATTTTTGAGAAACAAATATTGTTTTGAAAGGCATCAGGGTGGGTTAAAAGAATTTAGCTTAAAAAGAATCCTTTGGGGAAATTGGGACAAATTAGCTTAATTTTCTTTTTATATATAAAGATGGAAATTAATTAAAAATAAGCCAGCTTATACTAGGCCACATATTTGTGGAGATACCCAATCAACATAATATTTATGGGAGATAAGTCTCTCCTATAAGTCAAATGATTTGTGCCTAAATTTCCTTTAAGGAGGTAGAATAATTCAATTGAGAAAGGAAAGTATAATAAACAAATGAGTTTTATGAATTCAATATTACCTCCCAATCAAATATTTCAAAAAATTGTTGGAGTAATAGTGATAAATATGTTTTATTTTATTTCCCTGAAAATAAAAATAATAGACAATAAAGGGAAAATTAGAAAGCAAAAATAAATTAATCTAAATCTAATAACTTGATAATGTGAGTTCAAGGATGGATTTCAGAATTTGACTTCAAGCAGTGCTCAAGTTCTTCCTAGTAGGTGGTGGTATGCTTAAAAATTGGATCTGTGAAACAATGAGACATCCAGGGAACATTCAGGAATGTTTTGGGGTTGATTTTTACCAAGGTAACGCACCCAAACTGGCCAATGCATAATCAGTGAATAAGGACAATCAGAGATTTTAAAATAACAAACACAAAAGCTATCCCTCAGACACAGATAACAGTAAGGTGATTGCCAGTTGGAAAGAGAGTGGGAAGAGATATACAAAAGTAAGGGGGGTTAATGGTGATGGAAGGACTCAACTTAGGGTGGTGGATATACAATGCAATATACAGATGATGTGTTATAGCATTGTACACCTGAAACTTAAGTAACTTTATTAGCAGATGTCACCACAATAAATTATTAAAAATAAAGAACAGTCAGAGAGAGTGAAGGGGCAAAACAAAGTAAAATAAAATTATCCTTGTTACCTCTATGTCTCTTAAAATAATAAATTAGAATACTTTAAAGACTATAGATTATTTGTATATAAATATAAATATTTTGGCAGCTTTGTATATATGTACATATAAATATTGATCTTGATAAATAATAGATTTATATCTTAATATTATTGGTATATATGTATATATAGAGAGGTGTCACAATATTCCTTCAGTAGAAGTAATAGCATTCTTCAATTTCTTGAAAACCAGGTTACCTTAACTAGCAGGTTGTGTGATAATTAATTCTACCTGTTATGGGGTTGGCCTCACCTAGTTTACTTGGGGGTAGGATCCAGCTAGCAACTTTTTGAGGGCTCAATAGTCTGCAGAATTCTTTATCCAAGTCAAATTGCTCTCCCCTCACCTGCCAGGTCCAAGGAAGCACAGCTGGTTATTCATTTGTTCATTTGATTGATTTTTGTCAGGTCACTTCTTATTAACTCTTTTGAAGACATTTGCTCAAATTCCAATCAGTTTTATTAAAGGCAATTTAGAATTTTGGAGTGAGAGTGAAAAGCCTCTTTTGGCTCAGAAACAATGAGTTTTAGCCAAAATTCTGTAGAACCTAAGATGAGGGCATGCACTATTTATTTATTTTCTTAGACATAGGGCCATATATCAGTACAGAGGGAGTGCTATTTTCTGCTACTTGTCTTCATTTTATGCTGGTGCAAAGAGGCAAACTTCCCTTTACATAATTATGTTTTAAATTTGAAGTTTCCTATTTAACAATAAATTGACTTCAGTTTGATAAATTAAATCTAATATTATTAAAGACCACAGAGTATCCTTAAATTATGAAGCTGAAGTTGTAATTTCTCAGACATTGACAACATTCTCATTGACTAGACAGCATGTACACACGTAACCAACTTGTAAGCAGAATTAGCAAAGAGAAAATATTTGTATACCTTAACTAATGAAAGATTTATGTCTTGACAAAGAACAATATTATTTTTTAGTTGAAGGGCAAAATACTCTAAGGAGAAACTCTCTTAGCCCAGTTTTCCCAGCAACGTGATTGATACCTCTGTGAAAATCATTCCAAAAGCTTTAAAATGCAATTACTTTTCCAATATTACATAACATACAAGTCAATGTTTTCTTTTCATTTATTGTTTGTTTTTAATGTTCAAAATGACAGGCCTTGCAAAGAAGTATACTCTCTTAGGTAATACAATACAACCATAATGAAAATTCACTCTATTTTTTCCCTTACTTTTCATCAGTCTCTAAAGTTCCCCCCACAACTTTTGCAGAAAATTCCAATTCAAACAATTGCTCAAGTATGATTTTTTCAGTGAAAATTTTATTGCTTTTTTAAAATGTAGTAAAATCCACATAAACATAACACTTACCATTTATAAATGTACAGTCCAATGGCACTGAGGGCACTCACATTATTGTGCAACCATCATCTCCATCCAACCCCAGGATTTTTATATATTCTAAAACTGAAACTTTATATGCTAGAGACAATAATTCCCCATTCTCTTTCCATCCAGCTGCTGTTATACTTTCTGGCTTTATGAGTTTGAATACTCTGAGTACTTTGGTGATAATTTGCACAGTTAATATTCTTTTTTTTTAAATGTGACTGCCTTGTTTAATATAACAGCCTCAAGGTCCATCTGTGTTGTTGCATGTTCATGTCCTTCTTTTTCCACTTCCTTCAGTTATGAATTAGGTTGTTGAATTGGTGTCTTTCTTGTTTTCACTTTGTTCACACATTATTTTCTTGACTTCCTTCATATCTTTCTGTAGTTCATTCGGGATATTTAAGATAGTTTGTTGTAAGTCCTTGCCCAGTGTATCTGCCAATATATTTCTTTCATTGACAGTTTCCGTTGACTTATTTTCCTTTGAATGGATAATACTTTACAGTTTCTTTGTATGCTTTGTGATTATTTTGTTGAATATTGGACATTTGAGTTCAATAGGTAGTAACTATAAAAATCAGATATTCCCTCCTCCAAGGCTTGTTGTTTTATGTTATTGCTTTATGTATCGGTTTAAGGGGCTGGGAGGTGGTATTTTAGCTGTCACTGTGCTGAAGATCAGCCTGCAGTGTAAAGTTAAGGTATCCTTTGGACTTTTTTGAGCCTATCCTGGGAGAGTGTGGTCATCTGCTAATTTTCCCTGTATATATGCAGTAGATTTGAATATCCTAGCCTTTAGTATCTGGTTCCCAAAAGAGGGAAAATAAAAAATAAATAAATAAAGGGGATACAGGGCACTGACCCAAATCTTCTAGAAGTCTCTTCAGGCAGAGGGATATAAGCCTTTGCCCCAATGGGGAAAATGCACATCAATGTCTGGGTGCCTGTTCATCTCCACTTCTGTGACCAGGAACAGCAATCAGAGACCAAAACACAGATAGATCCCTGATATTTAGAGGACAGAATCATTTTGCTCACCCTGGCTTCTGCAAGCTATGTACAAGTATCCAAGTTTGCCTGCCACATAGCTGGGTTTGGGGGAGGGGTACCTCCTACTGTGATAAGAGCTGAAACTGACCAAATTCACCACAATTTACCCTCCAAGTCTTCCCCTGGAAGTTGCAAGTCTTCAGCAGACACCAGAGTTACAAAATAGTTACAACGGATAGATTCTGCCAGTGCAATTGTTGTACAGGTAGGGAGTCAGATTTTTGGTGCTTGTTACGCTGATCTTCCTAGAATTCTCTTTCCTCAAATGAGATTTTATACCAGAACTCTTGACAAGTAATCTGCCTGTAAAGATGCCGGCTTCCAATCTAGCAAAAGATCCTGACTACTTTCCCCAACTCCAGTTTTACCATTTTACTACTCAGTTCATGATTTCAGTTTTAGAGATAAGTGGGAGTGGTCAAGTTAAACACTTAAATAGCACATTTTAAAAAAGATTAAAGTATATGCAAACATGTATTTTGAAGGCAGAGGCATTGTAGTATCTTTGCCATTGTACAGGTTTTTATAGCTTCTCTGTCTTATCCATAAAGACATAAGAGCAGCCCATGTTCCCACCTTTACAAAGTAAAAATTCTATGGGTCTGAAAACATTTGCATTTTTCATTCCGCGGGTGATTAGACACTCATATATCTGCATTAGACTGTCCAGAAAGTTCCACTTATATACCTAAGCATCTGGCATTACCCCATGTAGGTTTTAAACTATCAGTATTGCATCTATCCGAAGTTTGGAATGGAGAAGAGGAATTGAGAAGAATGTTATGTCTATGTTCTCCATAGAGGTATGTACTGAGGGTGACCTGCATGATATGAAGAAAGAGACAGTCCAGGGTTGGTGGTTAGGAATTCTCAGACACTGACGTAGAATCGCCTGGGTTCAAATCTGGGCTCTCTTCCTCAATGGTGGGCAACATGCCTACACTCTCTTGGCATCATTTTCATCACCTGTAAATGGGGAAAATAATGCAGCTCTGAATGTAACATAAATTTTTAGTGGTTAATTTAAAATGCATGTGTACATGTAATATCATTTTAAATTAATAATCATTACAAATTAATATATATTATATAGTTATATATTAATTTACAAAGAGAGGATAAGGTATATATAAGTACATATAATGATTACCATAGGAAACACTCAAATTTGTAGATATGTATCTATCTCCAAATATGTGTGTATATATATGAGTATATTAATGTAATGTGCTGTAACAATAGTGTAGTAGTCACAGTAGAACTAAATTAATAGATTTTAGATATACTTTACAGTTAAAATTGACAGGAATTCTTTAAAGATAAAACATATGGTGTAAGTTAAAAGAAGGACCCAACAATATCCCCTAGATTCCTAGCTTGTATGACTGATGGTGCAGTTCCTGAAGATGGTAAAGCATGGGGAAAGGTACAGTACTGGGATCAAGAAGGAAAAGCACACAAAAGCCACATTTGTCTATCTCCAAAGTTCATGTTTTTTCTAATTTAAATTATTTTATTGTTCGATTACAGTTGTCTGCATTTTCTCCCCACCACTGCCCCCCACCCCAGCCAAACCCACCTTCCTCCCTTGCTTCCACCCTCCCTCTTGGTTTTGTCAATGTGTCCTTTATAGTAGTTCCTGAAAACCCTTCTCCCCACTGTCCTTCCCCCCTCCCCTCTGGCTATTGTTAGATTGTTCTTAATTTCAAAGACTCTGGTTATATTTTGTTTGATTTTTTCTTTTGTTGATTGTGTTCCAGTTAAAGGTGAAATTGTATGGTATTTGTCAAAGTTCTGTTTTAAGCAATTCCTACAACTCTTCTTTTCTATTTGCTATGGGAAAAACCCAGTCTTTTTGCGGTGTTAAAGCTTGACTATACCGAGATCAAATAAATGTAATGACTCTCAGGTATCCCTTTGACTCTCAGGTATTCCAAGAAAAAGTAAAATAAATCTGTGTCTTTTATTCTCCTTTATCTTTGAAATAAATATTGTAACTTTGAAAAAAGCTATAACTGCACAGGAGAAAGAGGTTGCTTTGTATAATGTACCACCTCGAAGACACATCAAATAAACATAAATTATGAAAACATGAGCATTAATTATGTAAATGTAGCTTTAAAATAAATTAACTGCCTATATCTTCAAAACACATACTTGTACCTTAGCATTTCTTAGAAAATTCACATTCATCAGTCTTACAAGAATGAAAGATTCACAGATAAAATTCACTCAACCAAGAACAACAGATTATACAGAGAAGACAATGTCTTTAAGGTTGGTTATTAATTATATTTGGTTAATGAAAAGAAATTCCAATATTTGATTCTTCTCTACCTGTAAGAAAATGCAATCTCATATTTTGTTGTTGTTATTGTTGAATTTATTGGGGTGACATTGGCCAATAAAATTATGTGGGTTTCAGGTATATGATTTTATAATACATCATTTATATGTTATATTGTGAGTTTACCACCCCAGGTCTAGTCTCTTTCCATCAGCATTTATTCCCTTTGTACCCTCTCCTACCTCCACCCCCATACAATTTCCTCTGGTAATCTCATAGTTTAATCAATAGAGGTCTGGCCGAAGCTCAGGTGATTTTCTGAGAACTCTAATGGCTGTCATTTTATGTCTCTGCTTCTACACCCTGATGCCATTATCATGCAAAAAATCTTATTCTATTTTTTGCATATATTTTGTCTGCTTCTCCTTTCTTCAGTTAATGAAATCCCAACATATAATTGTATGCAATTTCCTAAGAAAGAGAATCTAACCAATTTATCTGTTTAGCATTGCCTATTTTGAGACACATTTCTCATTAGATATAAAAACTGTGTTGAACTTCAAAATGTCTCACTCAGAAAGTGCCATTTAGAGTTGATAATTGCTGTTAGGTGTTTCAAATCAATATTCTGTAGATATCAAAGACCATTTTTTTATTTTAGTCTGATGCACAGACAATAAGTTTTATAATTATGTATATCATCTGTCCTACAGATAATTTATATTTTTCATTTTCCAACATTAATATTATATAATAACTATGTTGTAATTAATTACTCAACTATCTATTAGTGAAATACTAAGATCCTGAAGGCAAAAAAAAAGTTTGCTAAAATATAAGATAGTTTTCTCAATAAATCTTTATTAAGCAAAAATAACACATTCTTTATTTTGAAATTTAAAGGAATCAGATATGTCCTTGGGTCATTGCACTCTATATTTGTATAATTAATATATTTTTATTTGCCATAGGTTAATATTAACTTCAAAGAATACTTTTTTTCTTGGTGTATCTGAATCTTTTCTTTAGACTATATAAATAGAGATCAAGTGAGTGCTTCAAGAGATTTAGTGACTTGGCTTTTTTATTTCTCTCTTACGTAATATTAGGCATTGCTCCAAATGTAATAATAAAATTAAGTCATGAATGAAGAAGTCCAACCTAACTGAACATAGTGCAGGAGGAGTACAAGTGCTCCAAGGACCTTGGGATCTAGGTTGACACCTCTGAGAACCCAGGAAACTCTACAATTGTCTGCTAAACCATAGAACAGACATTGGAATTCTTGCCACATCTAATTCATACAGTTGCTGTGCTGACAAAATGAGACATTACTAGTGAAAGAACATCATTAATAAATTGTAATAAAATATACTTAATTTTTTATATTTAAAATTAAAAAAATAAATATAAAAAAATGCCTTATTATTTTGTACTCAACTTAGGTTCCATTTGGGGCTGAAATGAATGTTTAGTAATATAAAAGTTTTCAAGTTTATTGTTTACTTGTGGTACATAAATATATATAAAATGCAAACTCAGAATCAAATAGATTTTTTTAATGATAGTAACAAATCTTTTGATGAAAATGTTAATACCATGATTATTAGCTTTAGAAAAATTTAAATACCTTTGCTTCATCCTGGGGAGGTAAATGATCAAGGGAATCTTCATCTTTTTTAGCAAGGTAATCATTATTATCTTTGGGTGTTCCTTTCTTCCTTCACTACAGTCATTCATACACTTGACAGCTTGTAGATAATGATTAAGTAAGTGTTCAAGTGGTAATTTCAATAATGATCTATTGTATAAGAAAGCCAAACATTTTTCTAAGTAATACAACCAATGCTAACCACAGCATATTTAATATATTTGTAATGTTATATAATAATATTAATAATCAAATAAGTAGCTTTAGTCAGTTCATTTAGGCCTGTCTTTTATTCCATAACTTATAATTACATTGTATGTTTTTAGAAAACACATTAAATACCAAACATTTTTAGTAATACTTTAAAGCACATTCAATCTAATAATAAAATTCCATTAAGATTATTTGGAAGTATTTTATTAGTTCTGATTCTATAAAGTGTAGTAGAAAAGGAATGATGTCTACATAAAGGAATTTTTGCTAGAGAATAAAATAAAATTCTGATTACTAATTTGATAATAAAAACATCTACATGAACAATGATAAAGACAAGTTTCCAGGATCAAAAAAGGTAGTGCCAAAGAAGAAAAATTATAAAAGAATAGAAATAAGTAACATATGTGCTATGGAAATGCTTTAATTGTCTTAAGTGTCTCTTCTGTGGTATTGAACCTAATATTTATTTTTAGACCTTCCAGTTTTAAGCAGTATAATTAAGAAAAAATTTTCTAACTTCTCCTCTCAGAAAGTTTTTAAAATATTAGGAGACATCTCTAACCCAAACCACATTACACAAGAAAAAATAGCCAAATAAAATAAAGCTTAAGTAGAGATACAGAAAAGTCCATAAGAGATGACCAGGTTGAACTTTACCTAAGCCCTAAAAACAGCAATGGTTAATAAATCTTCCCTGCTTTTTGGTGTCCTAGAATATTGTTTACCACAAAGAACTATCCTTCTGAATATGATTTACTTAGACTTGCTGTCCACTCTTCTTCATGACTCCCCTAAGACTCATGAATAACTCCCTTGTTTACCTGTGAAACAGCTAAACACGGATCTTTGACCTTTTGCCTGAACCTGACAAGGCCAGGCACATACCCTTCAACTTCCTACCTTTTTTCTCTCATGAATGATTAGCTGAACTATTTGTCCTCTAAAATAGCTAGATACAGAGATAAATATTTCTTGTTTTGCCGACTGACTGAGACATCCCCTGATTGCAAAATCAATCCTGACTCTAAATCACTCCAACTATTTCTTGTCTAGTGCTTCTTATAAAAGTATAAGGCAATGTCATCTAAGGCAACGTCATCCTGCCAAGACACTCTCATCTTATAATTTTGTATGCTGTCCCTATTGCAAGAGCCCTAATAAAATCAATTTCCTTGTTTTGTTTTTATTATTTTTAAATTATTTTATTGTTGTTCAATTACAGTTGTATTTTCTCCCTACCCCTGTCCCCACCACTCCAAACCCACCTCCCTCCTTGGCTTCCACCCTCCCCCTTTTTTTTTCATGGTCCTTTATAGTAGTTCCTGAAAACCCTTCTCCCCACTCTCTCCCCCCTTCCCTCTGGCTATTGTTAGATTGTTCTTAATTTCAATGACTCTGGTTATAATTTGTTTGCTTTTTTCTTTTGTTGATTATGTTCCAGTTAAAGGTGAGATCATATGGTATTTGTCCCTCACCACCTGGCTTATTTCACTTAGCATAGTGCTCTCCAGTTCTATCCATGCTGTTGCGAAGGGCAGGAGCTCCTTCTTTCTTTTTGCAGCATAGAATTCCATTGTGTAAATGTACCATAGTTTTTTGATCCACTCATTTGCTGATGGGCACTTAGGTTGCTTCCAGCACTTGGCTATTGCTAATTGTACTGCTATGAACATTGGGGTGCATAGGTCCTTTCAAATTGGTGCATCAGGGTTCTTAGGATATAAACCCAACAGTGGTATTGCTGGGTGAAAAGGCAGATCCATTTTTAGTTTTCTGAGGAAATTCCATACTGTTTTCCACAGTGGCTTCACCAGTCTGCAATCCCACCAACAGTGCACTGAGGTTCTCTTTTTTCTGCATCCCCTCCAACACTTGCTAATTTGTTTATGTTGGCCATTCTGACTGATGTGAGGTGGTATCTCATTGTGGTTTTAATTTGCATTTCTCTGATGGCTAGTGATGCTGAGCTTCTTTTCATATGTCTCTGGGCCCTCTGTATGTCCTCCTTGAAGAAGTGTCTGTTCAAGTCTTTTACCCATTTTTTAATTGGGTTTTTGTCTTCCTGGAGTGGAGTCATGTGAGTTCTTTATATATTTTGGAGATCAAGCCTTTCTCCGAGGTGTCATTGGCAAATATGTTTTCCCATATGGTTGGCTCTCTTTTCATTTTAATGCTGTTATCTTTAGCCATGTAGAAGCCTTTTAATTCGATGAGGTCCCATTTGTTTATTCTTTTCTTTATATTCTTTGCTTTAGGGGACATATCCTTGAAGATGTTGCTGCATGGAATGTCTTGAGATTTTCCTGCCAATGTTTCCCTCTAGGACTTTTATGGTGTTATGACTTATATTTAAATCTTTTATCTACATTGAATTTATTTATGTGCTTGGTGTAACTTGGTGATCAAGTTTCATTTTTTTTCATGTAGCTGTCCAGTTCTCCCAACACCATTTGTTGAAGAGGCTATTTTTGCTCCATTTTATTCTTCTTCTCCCTTTGTCAAATATTAATTGACTGTTGAGACTTGGGTTTATTTCTGGACTCTCTGTTTTTGTTATTGAAAGAGGGAACAGTCAAAAACATGCATGACATTCAAGAACATAGATTCTGAAATGATTACATGTGGATCAAGGGTGCCATCTGTAACACTTAAAAATTTTGAAACTTCCCCAAATTTAGCTATTTTTATTTTAATAGCCTCAATTTAAAATGGACATGAATTACTTATTTCAGAATGTCATTGAGAAAATTAGATCAGTTACTGTGTATCTGTGTATATACACATATGTCACTTAGAACTATTCAAGTCAGTAAGGATTAGTAGAATGTTAGATATTATCATTAC
Organism: Anoura caudifer; assembly: GCA_004027475.1. NCBI lineage: Eukaryota > Metazoa > Chordata > Mammalia > Chiroptera > Phyllostomidae > Anoura > Anoura caudifer. The sequence continues at coordinate 107,063 of PVKU01005680.1, read as the reverse complement.
TGTTATTGCTTTGGAATGTTTGTTATTCTTATTACTATTGCATTTATTTTTTTCAAGTAAGTTGCACAAACTGAGGGAATAAAACAGTACTCAGTTTAGAAAATAGGATAAAACTGAGTGAACTGGAAGTAGTGGATCTCTGGATGTAACTCAAATGGATATTGGGTGTAAGTTAAGAATTATTCAGAATCTCAGTCTTTGCCAGATGGAGAAAATAATCAGGATAGAATAGAAAAAATCTTCTAAATTGTGAGTATAAGTCTGAGTTTTAAAAACTAGCAATTAACTTACATATATGCACAATACATACACATTATTATAAAAAAAATTCCTTCTCCCTTTGAAAAAGACCTTGGCCTAACTCTGTATGAACCTCATGGAAATAACTGTTCCAAGAAGAATTAATCTCATAAAAACATAAACAATAATAATAAAGATACATATATTACTCATTTATCTGTTTATTCATTCAACTAACATTTCATGAGAACTCACTACTACCAGGCATTTTTTAACTTTATTTTTATTGTTGACACTATTATGGCTGTCCCATTTCCCTTCTTTTGCTCACCTCCACCTAGCCCCTGATCCTCCTTCCCTCTGGCAATAACAACACTGTTGTCTGTGTCTATCGCTTATGCATATATTTTTTGACTAATCTTTTCACCTTCTTTCAACCCATTCTGATAGGTGTCAGTATACTCCATATATCCATGCCTATTTCTAGTTTGTTCTTAAGTTTATTTTGTTCATTAGATCAAATGCTATTTGATCTAATAGCATTTGATCTAATAAGGGAGATCATATGCTATTTGTCTTTCTCTGACTGGCTATTTCATATAGAATCAAAATCTCCAGTTCCATCCAAGCTGTCACAAAAGGTAAAAATTCTTTCCTTTCTATGGCTGTGTAGCAGTCTATTGTATAAATATAGCACAGATTTTTGTTTTTTTTTTTTCTTTTTTTATCCATTCAACTATTGATGTGCACTTGGGCTGTTTCCAGATCTGGGCTATTGTAAATAATGCTGCTATGAACATAGGAGTGCATATATTCTTTCAAATTGGTGTTTCAGCATTCTTTTTTTCAGGATTTCATTTATTTATTTTCAGAGTGAGGGGAGGAGAAGGACAAAGAGGGAGAGAGAAAGAGAAACATTGCACAACCCCACCTGGGGGTCTGGCCCACAACACATGTATGTATATCCTGACAGGGAATTGAACTGGCCACCTTTTGGTTCGCAGGCTGCCACTCAATCCGCTGAGCCATACCAGCCAGAGTGATGTTCTGGGATTCTTAAAATTTATTCCCAGAAGTGGGATCAATAGGTTAAAAGGCAGTTCCACTTTTTTTTTTTTTTTTTGAGGAAATTCCATACTGTTTTCCACAGTGGCTGCAATAGTGTGCATTCCCACCAACAGTGAATTAAAATTTAAATGTAAGTCATGAAACCTTAAAAACCCTAGAAGAAAACGTAGGCAGGAAAATTTCAGATATCTCTTGTAGCAATATTTTGCCAATGTATCTCCTAGGGCAAGAAAACAAAGAAAAAAATAAACAAATGGTACTATATCAAACTAAGAAGCTTCTGCATAGCAAAAATAAACCATCAACAAAATGAAAAGGGAACCTACAGTGTGGGAAACATATTTGCCAATGGTACCTCCAATCAGGAGTCATTTTCCAAAATATATAAAGAACTTATACAACTCAACACCATGAAGACAAACAACCCAATTCAAAACTGGGCAAAGGACATGAACAGACACTTCTCCAAAGAGAACATACAGATGGTCAATAGACATCGAGCAAAAAGGAAAAAAGGACTCATGGGCTTGGACAACAGTGTAATGATTGTGGCAGGAAGGGGGCTACAAAGGGGGATAAATGGTAATGGAAAAAATATAATAAAAATGAAAAAAAAAGTTCAACATCACCAGAGAGATGCCAAGCATTATTTTATAATACACTGGGAAACAAAGATTATGTTGTGTCTCTCCTAAAGAATTGTTATTTTACTGGGAGAAAGTGATAATAAACAACTGATATTCAGATAATAAACAGTAAACTTTATAAATGTATATGTATTATATTATGTTAATGATTAAGACTGGAAAAGAGAAAAAATGAACACAATAAATCAGGGATGTCAAGTAGCAGAAATGGGAGATACTTGGAGTGCAATATTAAACAGGATGGTCAGGGTAATCTTTGAATAGTTGAGATTTAAACAAATACTTGCAGTTTGTGACGCATATAGCCCATGAATGTGTAGGAGAAGAGCATACCAGGCAAAGGGAACAGTGAAGTAAAAACTGTAAAACAAAAATGTGCCTGGTGTGTATAAAGGAAAATAAGGAGACTGATGTTACTGAATCAGAATGGTAAATAGAGGGAGTGGTAGAAGAAAATATGAGAAAGAATAGGGATAGATTATATAGGGTCTGGTAGACGCTGGTGAAGATTTTTTTATTCTGAAAGAAATTAGAAGACATTACAGAATTTAAAGTAGTAACATAATCTAACTTGTGTTTTTTTCTATTTTACTATATTCTTCATCCTCACCCAAGGATATGTTTATTGATTTTATAGAGAGAGGAAGAGAGAGAAAGAGGGGAAAAAAAAAAAAAAACATCGATGTGAGAGAGAAAAATCAATCAGCTGCCTCCTGTAGGCACAGGATAGGGGATCAAACCCACAACCTAGGGATATGCCCTGACTGGGGATCGAACCTGCAACATTTTGGTGTATGGGACAATGCTCCAACCATCTGATACACCTGGCCAGAGCAATCTAACCTGTGTTTTAACAGGATTACTATTTCTGCACTTTTGAAAACATTAAAATAAACTACAGTGGTGACAGAAAAAAGTTAAGAAGTTATGAAAGAATGGTGATGGCTGAGTCAGGGTAATGGCAATGTATCAATGAGAAGTGCTCCAGTTCTGGATGCATCTTAAAGGTGATGACCAGAGGGTTTCTTAATAGCTTGGATGTTCAGTGTGAGAGGAAGGTGGCATACAAGGATAACTACAATATTATTTATCTGAGAAACTGGAAGGCTGAAGTTATTAATGTTAAGGGTAGATTCTGGGAGTTTAATTTGGACATGTTGATTTTCAGATGTTTAGAAGTTATCCAAAAGGAATTTGTACAGGCATATGCATAATTGCGTCTAAACTTTGGGGAGGGATCTTTAAATTGATTGAGGTATAAATTTAAGGTGTTATATAAATTGTGTTTAAGAAATGGGATTGGCTGACAGTGACCAGAGGGGAGAGGGGAGGGAATTTTGGGGGAAGAGGGGAAGGGTTTGAAGAAACTAGTATAAAGAACACATGGACAATAATAAGGATAGATGGAGATGGGAGGAAGGTGGGGAGAGCTGGGGGGATGGGCTGGGATGGGGATAAAGGGCAGAAAACTATACTTAAACAACAACTAAAAAAATTAAAAGAAATGGAATTGAATGCAACAAACAAGAGATATAAGAAAAACAGAAAATGAAAATGTACAGTTTCCTGAAAACAAAACAAATAAACTTAGATAAATATTAAGAGAACTTAAATAAAAATAGGAAACATTATATTCATGGGTTACAAGACTCAATATTGTTAGGACATCAACTCTTCTCCAATGCAATCCCAACTGAAATTACAGAAGGCATGTTAAAGAAATAGAGACGATGATTTTAAATTTGACATATTAATACAAAGAACCTAGCACAATCAAATAATCTTGAAAAGCAAGAACAAGTTATGATACTTTCTTTATTTAATATTGCCCACTTATTTTAAGGAGTAATTATGACCACATGATAATGGCATAAAGATAGACATAAAGATAGATCTATATAACAGAGAGCAAGTTCAGAAACAGTCTCACATGGATAACTGTTTTTCAGTAAACATGATCAAAGCATTCCATTAAAAATTAAAATCTCAGTAAATGTTGTGGGGACAAGCAAGTAACCACATGTAGTCAAATCTCAAAATTACATTGAGGTAAATACAGTTCTAAAATTAAAACCTTGAGAAAACATAGAAAAATATTTTCACTATCAATGGGTAAGCAAAGAAAGTTTACATAAAGCAATAATCTTAAAGGAAAAAATATTGAGTGATAAAATACATCATCAAAAATTGAAAACATATATGGAAGCAAAAAGGAAGTAGATTGCCTAGACACATGCAGGAATAATTATACACACACACATATACATATATATATATAATCTCATAAATGACTTTATCAAAAACATAAAGAATTCATATAACTCAATCATAAAATAAAACAAGTAAAATGGGCAAAAACTTGACAGGTGTTTCAGAAAAGAAGATACACAAGTTGATAGATCCAAGATGGTTGCAGAATAGGTGGAAGGTACACTCACTTCCTCCCAGGACCAAACTGAAAATACTACTAAAACATAGAACAATCGACCTGAATAACTAACTGAAGACTTGCAGAACAAAGTCTTATAACCAGGATTTGGCAACCTGATGGCCCTTCCCTGTGGAGGAGGTCTAGGTAGAATCTGCGACAGACCGAGTTGTGTGGCTCTGGGGTGGGAGCCACTCACCCCACCTTTCTCCAAGCCTGACCAGTGGCCCTATTCATGGGAAATATACTAGCCTCACCCTCCTGACTCCTGGCCCTGGCCTGCTCAGCTCCAGTATCAGGCAGAATCTGGGACAGACTGAGTTGTGTGGATCTAAAATGGGGAACATTTTCACCTCACAGGACTGACCAGTACATAACCTTTCCTTCACATGGCCAAATCTTGGCCTGTTTGGGCCTGATAAACTCTGCAGGCCTCATCCTGATTATGCCCTGAGACTCCACCCCAGCACAAAGGTCAGTGGGCAGCCAGTTGAGAAGGGGCAGCTAAACTTGGTATACCCTAGGGCTTTTGCTGAGTGGCCTCAGACCCAGCACTGGCACTGAGTTGGGGCATGCATCAGTCTGGTGAATACCACTTGCCCCTACCTAGTACCTCCCTAGAACCTACCTCATGCAACTTGAGTGCTGCCAGAGGCTCTTTCAGTGTGATTGAACCTACTGGGCAGTCAGCAGGCTGAGGCAGGCAGAGGTCGACCATGATGTGTCTTGAGCCTTTTGCTGAACTTCCCCTGGGCTCCATGCAGGTGAAAGCCAACCTGGATGTGCAGTTTAGTCCTGCCTATGCACACCTAGGTCCATCACAGGTGGCCACAAACTGTGGATCACTTTGTAGCTTTACACATGTTGCCCATGACTAGTCATAGGCAGCATCTGACATTTTCCTACACAGAGTTGCTCCCAAAAGATCCCAAAACAGACACATCCAGAGGACAACTTCAGACAACATCAAAGCAGGATCCAATTAGTATCACAAGTGATACATGCAAAGGGAGATCTGGACAGTGCCAGATATTGCTGAGTCCAATTCTGCTACATGCGGTCAGCACCTACACAGTGGCTTGTACCCTGTGGCTGTGTTGATTTGCACTCTCAGAGAGGCTGAGTGTCGCCCATGCACTAAATGAACCAATAGCCATCAAGACTCAACTACAACAGAAGTGCTCATATAACCCACATGAGAGATATTCCTGGAGTACTCAGCTCAGGTGATCAAGGAGACTGAGCCACTGGGTCCCACAGGACACCTATTATATAAGAACACCCTACCAAGACTCAAAGATGTAACAGATCTACCTAATATATAGAAACTAACACAATGAGGTAGCCAAAACTGATAGACAAAGAAATAAGCCTCAAATTAAATAACAGAAGAAATCTGTTAAAAAACGGCTAAAATGAAATGGAATCAAGCAGTTTACCATACATAAAGTAAAAAAAAAAATGTTCATAAATATGCTCAAGGCACATAATGAGAAATTCAGGGAATTTTTTGAGAACATCAATTATATATATATATATGTATGTATGTATGTATGTGTATAAATATGTATGTGTTATATATATGGAAAAAACAAGTCAAATGAAGAATAAAATACTAAAATGTAGAATAAATTAGAAGGAATAAACAGCAGGTTGGATGAAGCAGAGGATTGAATCAGCAATTTGTAAAACAGGATAGCAGAAAACACCCAATCAGAGAAGAAAAAAGAGGAAAGGAAAAGAAAATAATTTTTAAAAATAAGGATGGTTTAAAGGACCTTCGGGACAACATGAAGCATAACAATATTGGCACCATAGGAGTATGAGAATAAGAAGAGAGAAACCAAGGGATTGAGAACCTATTTGAAGAAATAATGATGGAAAACTTTAACCTGGTAAAGAAAAAAGTCACATAAGTCCAGAAAACTTGGAGAATCCCTAACAAAATGAACTCAAAGAGGCCTGCACCAAGATGCATCGTGATTAAAAAGTGGACTGTGAGTAGATTAATAGTCAGTACCTTAATAGTTTGGTTTCATACAAAAAAACATTCATTTATTCTAGAAGTAACTTGTAAGCATTTATTACGTGGCACACATTCTTCTACACATAGTGCATATGGTAGTAAACAAGACAAATCACTGTGTCTGTGGGAGGCCTAATCTGTTCTGTAAAAAAACCCTGAAATGACAAAGAAACCTACATGTATGTATTTATGTGTGGCTGTATGTATGTATATGTGCATTCTATGTGTACATGTATGCACATTCATACATATATGTGTGCATTTGGTACATACATATATAGCAAATACATACATATATTAAAAAGTGAAAGGACAAAAGACCTAATAGTCATTTCACAAAAGATGATATAAAATGGTCAATAATCACAGAAGAAAAGGTACTCAGAAACGTTAATTTGTAGAAAATGCACATTAAAACTACAATGAGATACCACTTCACAGTACTTACAAAGGTTAAAACTAAGCAAACTGACAGCAACAATATATTGTTGGTGAGAATACGAAGCAGGTGGAGCTCTGAGAGCTTGACCATGGGAGTGTGGAACAGTTTAACCGCTTTAGATCACTGCTCCTGAAGGAAAGGGAAAGCAAATGCTAAAGAAAAGTGCTGGAATTCATACAGTACACTATTGTGCTGTTCAAAAACTGGAAATAGTCTAAACTCCCATCAGAATTTTGTTGATTAAATAAACAAATTATTGTGTAGCCAATACAATGGAAAATTCATTGGTGACAAAAAAGAAACATGCAACAACATGCACAAAATCTTAAAAACATATCTTAAGGAAAAGAAACCAGACAGATAAAAGTATATACAATATTATTCACTTTACATGAAATCTAAATACAGGCAAATTTAAATTAGTTTTGTGCCTATCAAAATACTACAGTGGTTTGGGAAAACATAGAGATATGAATACGAATAGGGGAAATAGGAAATAACTGGATAAGGAATTGCCATGGGAAAGAGCAAAGTCTTTGGGAGCAGGGCTTGGAAGTGTTTTATATTTCATTTTGGTCAGTGGCTACTCAAGCTTATAAGTATCAAGACATCCAACTAAACCATTAATAGCAGTATTTTATTGCATGTTGAGTATATTACAATAAAGAATAATTCTTCATATGTCATTGCTTCATAAATTTTTAATTCTGACTTCTAGTAGCCTACTTTTTCCTTATTATTAAGTTCCTTAGATTAAATTTATTTTAATATAGTCTAATCTCATTTTTCCACTGTTCTCTTCAGTTCAGAAAACAATGTGTAAAAATTGTCAGAGCATTAGAATTATTATAAATTGATATTTATGGTATGCTGCCACCAGGGAAACCACTTAAATTCAGAGCTATAGAATAGTTAACATTATTGACTATAGAATAAAAACTTTCCTTTAAAATTCAGTTTTCCTCCTTAATACTTGCATAATCTTTGCCAACTTCCTTAAAGTTTGTGACTCAGATTTCCTTATATAGTAAGTGGCTATAATGTATTTTTATCACAAAAATATTTATAAACAAAGCAGTTTTTTAAATAAACACTACTTTATACATAATAACTACATTACATCAATCCAGACTGGCTATCAAAGCCTTTTGTGATTTTAGCACATTTTGTGTTGACAACTAATTCTCTTTTTCTTCATTATAATAAATTATTATATAAATTTGTACTTGACATGACTTTATATGTATGAAAGCCTTAAGAATCTACAAAATAAACTACTAGACCTTATAAACATGTTCATTTAAGTTGTAGGATACAAGAATAATATATAAAAATAAGCTGTATTCTTATACACCAGAATAAACAATCTAGAAATAAAGATTAAATTTAAAAATTATGTTTGTAATAAAATAGAAAATAATAAAATGCATAGGAATACAAAGAGGACATATAGAAGGCTGATAGACATATGAGAAAATGCTCAATGTCAATAATCATCAGAGAAATGCAAATTAAAAGCACAATGAGATATCACCTATCACCTCTCAGAATGACCATTATTAATAAATCCAAAAAATGGGGAAGGATATGGAAAAATGGTACCATTGTACAATGTTTGTCAGAATGCAGATGGGTGAAGACTCTATGGAAAACAGTATGGAGGTACCTCAAAAATTAAAAATGGAACTGACTTATGACCCAGAATTTCAATTCTGTGTAAATATTCAACCATAAAAAAGAATGAAATATTACTGTTTGCTACAGCATGGATGGACCTAGAGGGTATTATGTTAAGTGAGATAAGTCGGTAAGAGAAAGACAAATACTGTATTATTTCACTTATACTTAGAAACAGAAGAACAATTTAAACAAACAAGCAAAAACAGACTCATGCATAGAACAGACTGATGGTTGCCAGAAGAGCAGGGGCCTGGAGGACTAAGTGGAAAAGGTGAAGGAACTGAGATGGACAGATTGGTAGTTTCAAAATAGTCATGGGGATCTAAAGTACAGCATAGGAAATATGAGGGGTACCCCCCAAACCCAGAATTTATTTATAAAAAATTGTGTATTTATTCTTACATGTTTAAACTTCAGTCACCTTCACAGTACTCTCTATTTGATGCAATACACCAATCAAGATGTTTTTTTCCAACTGCTCAAAACAGTTTTTGAACTCATTGATTTGATGCCTTTTAGCACTTCCACTGTTTTTTGTTTCACCTCTTCTCCATTGGAAAACGTTTCCCTTTAAGGACTTTTTTTCATTCAGGGAAACAAACAAACAAAAATGCTGGGGCAACATCAGGTGAATAGGGTGGCTGGGGCATTGGGTCATGTCGTTTTGTGGTAAAAAACTGATGAATGCTCAGCATGGTGTGAGCAGGTGTGCTCATAAATCACTCATCATGAAATGGTGAGTGATTTATGAGGAAATGTGATGAAATGTGATGGAAGATTCTTAAAAGCAAATTCTCTGAAGCTTAACACAGCCTCTCACAATAATGCTGGCTGGTACGCTGATACAGATGGATTCCTGGAATCCTCAGCTAATTGGGAAAGCTTCTACTACAAGAGGCCTGCCCTACAGAAGCAAATTCCATTTTTGCAGGGTCTCCCCAAGTATAGTCAATAATATTGTAATAATTGTATGAAGCCAGGTGGGTACTGGAAACACTTCGAAAAGCATATGATTCTAACCACTATGCTGTGCACCCGAAATTAATACAAAATAATACTAAATGTTAACTATAATTGAGAAAAATTAATTAAAAATGTTAAAAATGCTTAGGAATAAATTTAAGTAATAGCAAGACCATATGCTGAACATTATAAAACATTGCTGAAAGAACTTTATAATGATGTGAAAAATTGGTAAAATACCTGTGTTCATGGACTGAAGTGTCAGTATGTACAAACTGATCTGCATACTCAACATAATTCCCATTAAACTTCAACTGCATTTTTTTACACAAATGGACCAGCTGAAACTAAAATACATACAAAAATTAAAACAATGAGTAAAGTATCCAAAGCAATCTTGAAAATTAAGGACAAAGCTGAGGGATGCATGCTTCCCAATATTAAAACATTTTATAAGTCTACAATAATCCAAACAATGTGGTACTGGCTTAAGGATAGACATATATATTAATAAAGTAGAACTGAGTATCCAGAAATCAGCTCATACATAAATAGCCCCTCCTATTTATACCTTCCTAGTCAACTGACTGTCTGCAAGGGTGCCGAGACCACTCTATGAGAAAAGAATAGCCTTTGCAAAAAGTGCCTCTGGGACAAACGGACATCCATATGTGAAAGAATGAGCTTGCACTGTGTCTCATACCATTTATAAAAAAGTAACTCAAAATGGATTGGTGGCCTAAAAGCTGAAGTTAAAATATAAAATTCTTAGTAGGTGACACAAGTGTAAATCTCCATAGCCTTGGATTTGGCAGTGATTTCTTAGATATGACAAAAAAAAAAAGCCTATCAATAAAGGACAAAATAAATTGTACTGTATTAAAATTAAAAAATAAAAACTTTTATGTATTAAAGCAAAAAGATAACCCACAGAATAGGGAAAATATCTGAAAATCATATATCAGATAAGGGCCTACTAACTAGAATATATAAAGTTATACCTGAACAATTACATGACAAATATCCTAATTTTAAAAATGGACAAACAGTGTGAATAGTCATCTCTCCAAAGAAAATACATCAACAGACAATAAGATAATGAAGAGGTGCTAACATCACCAGTCCTCAGGGAAATAAACTCAAATCCACAATGAGCTATTGCTTTACACCCACTGTGACAATTTAAATAAATTAAAAGTGTTAAAAATTATACAATATATATTCCCCAGTTCAAGTGATGTGAAAATTAATATCAGGAAAAAAATTGGGAAATTCACAAGTAAACAGAAAGAGAAAAAACATACTACTAAGAAATGGGTCAAAGAAGAAATTACAAGTGATATTAGCAAATACTTTGAGATGGTTGAAAATGAAGACAAAATATACTGAAATACAAGAGATGGCACTAAAGGAAATATATTGCAGATCCATGACCCCCTACAGTCCTCAAGGGCAAAAACTGACTCTGGGTATCTGCTACTCAGGTCATTCATGGAGCTTTCTGTGTGAAAATAGGAGGAAACAAATGTTACCCTCAAACACAAAATGTGCTAAGACTGGACTGTAGGTTTCTTTCAATGTGCCCCTTACTCTTCCCCCCACCAATCAGTGAAATAGTCGCAATGGTCAGTGAGAGCACTGCATCCATTCTTCCCTGTTAACCATACCCCTTTGTGTATGAAACAAAAGCTTACTGTGATTAAAGATGTGTTTTTTTCATATAATCTTATTAATATTAAACAGCAACTGAGAAATGCCACAAATTGATATATAAGACTTAGTAGTTAAACTTGAGAGTTAAACTTGAGCTGAAATATATAATAGATATATAATTAAGTGACTTGCCAATATTGTGCAGCTATTGGCAAGTCACTTAAGCCATCTAAGATTAGTAATTGTCAATTATTTTTGGCCAAAAATACTTACCTATTGTGAGGATTAGAAAAATTGTATGTTTTGCTCCAGTCACATTGTAGATACTTAATAAGTACATCATATCATGTCATCGTCCTAATTATTACAAATTATGCTGAAATACTTAGTAGATCTTATGTAGCTATGTTAATGTCCATTGGTTAAGTATCTGTAGAAATATGATAATATTTATATAAAGATGAATAAAACATTTTTCTAGGGTAAAACTTTATTGTGAGGCAAAAGTTGAAAAATAGTTACTCAGAAGAAGTTACAAATAAAATGAATTATGCAAAATAGAGATATAATGAAATTGTAAGTAGAGAGGAAGTATAACCCCAGACTAAGATGTAGAAAATTCTGAAAATCTTCAATATAATAAAGCCTACAATCATATGACACTTAACTGCTTTGGTATTTGTTTTTCCACTGATACAAGTAGTAATCTGTAGGAGATGGTTCTGCATGGCGTGGGCCCTGCTCCCACTCAGAGATGCACAGGATCCACACCCACAGATAGGTTCTCCCCTGGGGAATCAGGCCTGCAATGTGCCTAAGCTGCTTGGAGACTTGCTTTTGCTAAAACTCCCTCACCCTGAATTGCAGCAAACATTTACTGCAAAGTAAATTCCTAAAATCCAAGCTAAAATTCTCAGTACGAAGTGTAACTGGTTCAAACACTTTTCCTTTTTCATTTGAAAATGTTCTTCTTCTGTGTTGTGATTAGAAGCATCATTTCCTTTGTTGTCTGTAAAAGGTAACCACCTAAAGCGAACCTGTGCATAGTGAATGAGGACCATAATGTAATATGCCAAGAAACCCAATAAAGGCCAGTCAAGGCAAGGGCTTTCGCCCCCCTTGAGAGAAAAACCATGCTGTCCCTTTTCCTCCACCAACTCAGTAGTCTGTGTGAATGTCTCATTTCATCCATAACAACTCCGACACTGCGGGCCTGTGTCTGCATCAGTAATCTATCAAATCAAATGCATTGTACCTACCTAAGTCTATTATTGTTCCATGTTTATAGACTTTTTCTTTGACATTGTGTTCTTAAAAGTCCTATTATTTTCTTTTCTCCATTTTTTATTTTAATTGTTCTTCTTGTACAGTTATCTTTTAATCATGTCCCTGCCCACCGCCCCAACCCTCCCCACCTCCCACCCATATCCACCCCCCCTAGTTTTTGTCCATGTGTCTTTCATACTTGTTGCTCCAAACCCTTCCCCTTTCCCCCTGAAATTCCCTCCCCTCTCCCCTCTGGTGACTGTCAGCCTATTCTCAATTTCAGTGTCTTTGGTTATATTATGCTTGTTTGTTTCTTTTGTTGATCCGGTTCTTGTTAAAGGTGAGATCATGTGGTATTTGTCTTTCACTGCCAGGCTTATTTTGCTTAGCATAATGCTCTCCAGTTCCATCCATGTTGTCGTGAACAGTAGGAGCTCCTTCTTTCTTTCTGCTGCATAGAATTCCATTGTGTAAATGTACCATAGTTTTTTGATCCATTCATTTACTGGTGGGCACCTGGGTTGCTTCCAACACTTGGCTGTTGTGAATTGTGCTGCTATGAACATTGGGGTGCATTTTTCTCTCTCATGAAATGATTACTTTTTAAAGTGATGGTTAAAATAGGTATTTTTTATGAACAGCATTTCATAATTCTCTAGCTCCATGCTTTGAATTTGATTATCCATTACACAGATAGATAGGTACAGGATGAGAGGTAATATACATAGATGTGTTTGTAGGACAGTACAGGAAACTGTTAAGTTTGTTTAAGAATGTTAGTGGAGGGCTTAGCTTATAGGTTTCTTTATCTTCATTGTCCTTAAACAAAGCAGCTTATCTTTTATGTTCATTCATTTTTATACTTCCACATGGAATTGGTTGAAGAAATATTACTCAGATGGAAAATAATGCCTGGAAGCCTCTTTTTAGATTAACTTTCTTGGTGTTATCATGCACCTGAATCTTACTGTATCCTAACATAAAGTGATCAGAGGCTTGAAAAAGCAGCTTCCTCTTGACCTGTAGAAATATCACTAAACTCTTGAGATACAATTTTCTTTGTATAATTGATGCATTAAATAAAGTACAGAAGTAATTCCAGGTTTTCATTATTAGAAAAATAAATAGTATTAAGGGGAAAACCCATCTGCTGTTATATGTCCTTTTTTAAAATCATAATTATAGAATTGGAGGGTTCCTGTATTTGTAGGATTTCTATATGATTAAAGATAAAAGCCCAGATTGAAAAATATAAGAATCTTTAAGAACATGTTTGGGGAAAAAAGCTTGTTAAAGATGAAATGTTTCATGTTTCCTTTTTTTCTTTGCAAAAGTTTGTGGATTAGAGTTAAGGTAACTGACCAGATTCTACATACACTTCAATATGAGAATACTTATTTTAAAGAATTGCTGAAGTATAAATATTATCATTAAATATCAAATAAAAATAACTAATCTTTAGAATCATGAGTTATAAAAAAGGTTCTTTTTTTTTTGGAGTGAAAAAAATATATATATAAGATAAACATACAGTTTTATTGAGCCAGAATATTTGTGTTTGAATACACTGGTCAGGAACTCACCCTCAGTCATCCAAAGAAGCAACATTTATTCTTTAGTTAAATGTTCAGCCATCAAAATGTGGCATTACATATAAAGCTCAGTCAAGCGAAATGAACAACATAGTATACAATTCTTTAATTAGCTAAGTCAAGGATCTGTGCAGAAACTCTGCAAGAAGAGCTTGTCATGTTCAGAAATAATTTGGCATCTGAAACAGATGATAAGATTACACTATAGATATGCCCTAATTTGACAGAATAAACACCTGCCATTGATAGTTGCAGGGCACTAAAAATCTGTGCAGGTGGGTTATAGCATCAGTTTGACCTTTAAATAAAGCTAGAGATTTCCATGTTAGAAACTATTGACTTCCAAACAGGACCCTGTGAAAAATAGCATCCCATACCTCACATTCCTCCTCCTGAAAAAAAAAAAAAAAAGTCAATTAAAGTGCAAAGGTTAAAGACAAAGAGAAAATCTTAAAAGCATCAAGAGAAAGACAATTAGTTACCTGCAAAGGAGCGCCCATAGGTTGACAGTTGATTTCTCAACAGAAACTTTGCAGGCAAGAAGGCCCCAAATATATAAAGTGATGAAAAGCAAGGATCTAAAACCAATACAACTTTATCCAGCAAGGTTATCATTAAAAATTGAAGGGGGAATAAAGAGCTTCACAGAGAAGAAAAAGCTAAAAGAGTTAATTACCACCAAACCAGTATAAGAAATGTTAAAGGGTCATGCTTAGGGAGAAGAAGAATGAGGAGGAGGAGGGGGAGGAGAAGGAAAAGAAGAAGAAGAAGGGGAAGGAGAAAAGAAAAACAAAGAGGAACATAGGAATAAAGAATAAAATGGCAATGAATATGTACTTATCAATAATCACTTTAAATGTAAATGGTTTAAATAATCCAATAAAAAGACATTGGGTAGCTGAATGGATAAGATAACAAGATCCATATACAGAGTTGGGCAAAAGTAGGTTTACAGTTATAAGTATGCAGAACTCAGAGTTTATCCTTATATTATTATTTAATAATTAGAATATTACTTTTCTATATGAAAAACCTACATTTGCTTACCCCTGTATATGCTGTCTGTAAGAGACACACCTCAGAATGACAGGCACACACAGACTAAAAGTAAAGGGATGGCAAAAGATAATTTATGCAAATTGAAATGGAAAAAAGCTGGGGCAGCAAAACATATCAGACAAAAGATATAAAGCAAAAGTTATAATAAGAGACAAAGAAGGACACTACATAATGATAAGTGGAGCAATTTCACACAAGGATGTAACCCTTGTAAATACTTACGCACCCAACATCAAAGCACCTAAATTTATCAAGCAGATCTGGATAGATATAAAAGGAGAAATCACTCCATCGACATTAATGGATAATATTTCAGACAGAATATCAAGAAGAAAACAGTGGCCTTAAATTACACTCTACATCAAATGAATTTTAAAAATATCTTCAGAGCATTTTACCCCAAAGCAGCAGAATATACATACTTTTCAAGCACACATGGAACGTCACCTAGGATAGACCACGTGTTAGGACACAAACAAGTCTCAATAAACTTAAGAAGATTGAAATGATGTCAAACATCTTCATCCACAAAGATGTAAAACTAGAAATTAATTATAATACAAACACAGAACAACACACAAACATATGAAGGCTAAATAACATGCCACTAACCAATGAATGACTCAACAATGAAATCAAGGACTAAATCAAAACTTAACTGAGACAACTGAAAATGATCACGCACCAACTCAAACCTATGGAACAGAATGAAAGCAGTCTTAAGAGACAAATTCATAACAAGTATGTCTCAAGAAGCAAGAAAAATCTCAAACAATCTAACTTTACACCAAAAGGAACCAGAAAAAGAACAACAAAGTCCAAAGTGAATAGAAGGACATTAAAGTGGAGATAAATGACACAGAGGTTTAAGAAAATGCAAAAGATCAATAAAACCAAGAGATTGTTCTTTGAAAAGACAAAGAAGATTGGCAAACCTTTATATAGACTCATGAAGCAAAAAAGATTATCCAAATAAATAAAATCACAAATGAAAGAGATTAACAATTAACATCACAGAAACACAAACAATTGTAGGAAAATATTATGAACAAATATATGCCAATA
This sequence comes from Anoura caudifer, assembly GCA_004027475.1. Classification (NCBI taxonomy): domain Eukaryota; kingdom Metazoa; phylum Chordata; class Mammalia; order Chiroptera; family Phyllostomidae; genus Anoura; species Anoura caudifer. Next base: position 90,934 of record PVKU01005680.1, on the reverse strand, counting down.
AATTGGACAATCTACAACACAATGTCTTCCCAAACTGATTCAGAAAGTATCATAAAATCTGAATAAACATATTACAACTAATGAAATTGAAGCAATAACAAAAAACTCCCAACCAACAAAACTTCTGGACTGGATGGACCCAGAGTTGAATTTTACCAAACATTCAGAGAAGAAATAACATCTATACTTCTCAAAGTATTTCAAAAATTCCAAGATGAGGGAAGACTCCCAAGCTCATTTTATTAGGCCAGTATTACCCTAATTCCAAAACCAGATAAAGACACTACAATGAAAAAAATTATAGACCAATTTCCCTAATGAACATGGTTGCTGACATTCTCAATAAACTCTTAGCAAACCGGATCCAGAAATTTACTGATCTTTTTAATACATTAAAGTGGGGAGAGGAGAGGGAATTTCAGTGGAAAAGGGGAAGGGTTTAGAGCAACAAGCATAAAGGACACATGGACAAAAACAAGGGGGGGATATGGGAGGGAGGTGGGGAGGGTTGGGTCAGTGGGCTGGGATGGGAGTAAAAGACAGAAAACTGTACAAGAACAACAATTAAAATAAAATTTTAAAAAAGGGAAAAAAGAGATCAGTAAATGTGGTACTCCAGAAAAACAAAATGAAGCACAAAAATAACATTTTATCAATAGATGCAGAAAAACATTTGAAAAAATTACAGCACTCATTTATGATTAAAATTCCAGGCAAAGTGAGAATAGAGGGAATATACCTCAACATAATAAATTTCATATATGATTAACCCCAGCCAACATCATATTCAATGGGCAAAAAATTAAAGTGTTTTCTTTAAGATTGGGAACAATACAGGGATCTTCACTATCACCATTCTTATTCAACAGAGTACTGGAAGTCCTAGCCACAGAAGTAAGACAAGAAGGAAAAAATAAAAGACTTCCAAATTAGAAAGGAAGAAATAAAATTGTTATTTATTGCAGATGACATGATATTATGTATAGAGACATCTAAAAATTCCACCAAAAACTATTGGAATTGATAAATGAATTCAGTAAGGCAGCTGGATACAAAAAATATCCAGAAATCAATTGCAATTTATACACCAAAAATGAACTATAAGAGCCCTGGTTGGAGTGGCTCAGTTGGTTGGGCATCATCCTTCAGACCAAAGGGTTGCCAGTTTGATTCCTGGTCAGGGTACATGTGGAAGACAACCAATTAATGTTTCTCTCTCACATCAATATATCTCTCCTGCTCTCTCTCCCTCCTTTCCTCCCTTTCTGGAAGGAAGGAAGAAAGAAAGAAAGAAAGAAAGAAAGAAGGAAGGAAGGAAGGAAGGAAGGAAGGAAGGAAGGAAGGAAGGAAGGAAGAAATTAACTATCAGAAAAGAAAACTAAAAAAAAAAAATCCAATACCGGGGAATAAATTTAACCAAGGTGGTAAAAGATCTGTACTCACAAAATTATAATACACTAAAGAAAAAAATTGAAAAGATACAAATAAATGGAAGCATATAACATGTTCATGGATAGGGAGAATAATCACCATTAAAATATCCATGCTACTCAAAACAGTCTATGGGTTCAATGCAATTCCTATCAACACACCAATAGTGTATTAAAAAAAAAAAAAAAAACTAGAGCAAATATTACAAAGATTTGTGTGAAGCCACAAAAGATGCCAAATAATCACAGCAATCTTGAGAAAGGTGAACAAAGTTAGAGCAATCATGCTACCTGATATCAAACTATATTACAAGGCCATAATAATCAAAACAGCCTGGTTCTGGCATAAAAATAGACTATAGATCAATGGAATAAAATAGAGGATGCAGAAATAAACCCACATCTTTATGGTCAATTAACATTTTCCAAAAGAGGTACAATAAGGTAAAGGCAGTCTATTAATAATTAGTACTGGGAAAATCAGACAGATATATGCAAAAATATGGAAATAGATCACCTAATTACACCACACACAAGAATAAGCTCAAAATAGATTAGACTTAAATGTAAGGTTTGAAACCATACAACTGCTAGAAGAAAACATAGGCAGTAAAATTTAAGACATTTCTCATAGCAATTTTTTTCTTAATATATCTCCTTAGACAAGGAAAACAAATAGGACTACATCAAACTAAAAAGGTTTTTTCCACAGCAAAAGAAACCACTAACAAATGAAAAGACAAGTCACTTAAAGAAAGGTCATATTTGCCAAAAAATCTGATAAGAGGTTAATAACCAAAATTATAAAGAGCTTGTACAACTCAACATTAAAAAATAACAATCCAATTTAAATAATGGGCAAAAGGCATGAACAGACATTTCTCCAAAGAAGTTGTGCAGATAGCCAATAGACAAATGAAAAGATGCTCAACATCATTAATTATCTGAGAAATGCAAATTAAAACCACCATGATATATCACCTCACACCTGTCAGAATGACTATTATCAATAAATCAACAAACAACATGTGTTGTCAAGGATGTAGCAAAATGGGAACCCTCATGTGCTGTGGGTGGGAGTGAAGATGGTACAGCCACTATGGATAACAGTATGGAGTTTCTTCAAAAAACTAAAATTGAAACTAACTTTTGACCCAGCATTTCAACTTCTGGAAATATATCCAAAGAAATCTGAAACACCAATTCCAAAAATATATGAATCCTCATGTCTATTCCATGTTATTTACAATAGCCAAGATTTAGAAGCAGCTCAAGTGCCCATCAATTGGCCATAAAAAAAGAAGGAACTCTTACCTTTTACAACAGCATGAATTGACCTGGAGAATATTATGCTAAGTGAAATAAGCCAGTCAGAAAAAGAAAAGTACCGTACAATTTAACTTATGTAGAATCTAATGAACAAAATAAACTAACAAAATAGAAACAGACTAAGAGATACAGAGAATAAAGTAACAGCTGTTGAGCACAGAAGGATTTGGGGGCTGGGTAAAAAATATGAAGGGATTAAGAAAAAAACAAAAATAACCTCCTTGTCACAGACAACAGTATCATGATTACCAGAGAAAAAAGGAATTGGGAGGAGGTAGAAGTGGGTGTAGGGGGATAATTTGGGACAGGAGACTTGACTCTGGGTCTTCTACACAAAATACAATATACAGGTGATGTATTATAGAATTGTGGACTTGAAATCTATATAATTTGATTAACCATTGTCACACCAACAAATTCAGTTAAAAATGATATACAAATGATCAATGGATAGATATAAAAATCAGGAACATGACAATTAAAACTACCATGTGATTCCATTTTATACTCACAAAAATAACTAACATTAAGAAGACTGGTATCATCAAATGTTGGTGACAATGTGGAGAATCTGAGACTTTTACATGTTGCTATGTGAGTATAAAATGTAACAACCACATTGATAAACTGTATGGAAGATTTTTTAAACATTTTATTAATTTACCTTTAGAGGGAAAGGGAAGGAGAGATGGAGAGAAATATGAATGTATGGTTGCCTCTCATGTGTCCCTTGCACCAGGAACTGGCCTGCAACCCAGGCATGTACCCTGACTGGTAACCACGATCCTTTGGTTCACAGGCCTGCGCTCAATCCACTGAGCTACACCAGCCAGGGCTGTATGGAAAATTCTTACGAAATTGATCATACATGTATTCTGTGATGCAGAAATTCTACTCCTAGGTATTTACCCAAGAGAGTTAAAATTAAATATTCAAGAAAAGACTTGAATAAAAATATTCAGACCAGTGTTATTCATAGTAGTAAAAAATTGGCAGCAACCTTAATATTTATCATGAGAAAAATGTTTTAAAAGACAAAATTATGATCTGGCAGTGTGGCTCAGTTAGTTGGAGCATTGTTGTATAACCAAAGCTTTATGGCTTTGATTCCTAGTCAGAGCACATACCTAGGAAATGGATTTGATCCCTAGTTTGGGTGCATACATGAGGCAACCAATCAATGATTCTCTGTTGCATTGATATTTCTCTCTCTCTTCTTTTTTTTCTCTTCTACTTTCTCTCTTCTTCTCTCTCTAAAAGTAATGAAAAAATATCCTCCAGCGAGGATAAAAAAATCTTCAAAATTAAAAATATTTTTACTAAAAAATGTGGTATATTGGTTGGACAAAAGAATTGGGAAATTACCAAAGAACTTAAAAGCAAAGGCAAATTAAATAAAAATACAATGAAAATATTAGCAAAAAGAAGATTAAAAAATTCATGATCCTAGTTGAACATTATAAGAAATTGGAAAAGAAGAAATTATTAATGTAAAAATATAGGAACAAATTTTACAATCCCATAGACAACTAACCTTGAATTGAGAAATGGGTTTCTATTTAATACTTTTAAAGACTATAAGTAGAATAAATGATATAAAAAAATCACTCACAGGACATAGAAGGAAGATGGCAGTGTGGTAGGAGGGAGCAGATTCCACTTCCCCCTACACACGGGTGAAAAACCTGGTCGATTTATGGAGGAACAGAGCAATCAAACAGCAGAAACACAGCATATTTGAAAATAGGAGATCGAAGGTTGTAGTGGACATTGAAAAACCAGACGGTAAGGAGAGTACTTCAGAACAATGAGAGCCCAGGGATCAGCACAGAGACCAGGGTGGCTGAGGCCCCAGGCAAGTACTTGCCAGACTTGCCACAGGACTCTAGGGAGGGAGCCAGGTCTGTGTGCGACAGCAGACAGCTGCAGACTGAAGGGCACAGGGAGACAACTGCATGACTGGAGACCAGTAGCCCATGCCGGGAACCCAGGGAATGCCAGCGATCTGTGGGAGAATCAGAGCCCACACACGTGAGCCCAGGGAGTGCGCATGATCCATGGGAAACCTGAGGCTCACTCCCCTGAAATGAGGGTGAATGCATGGCATAGGAGACCCGAGCTCATACCCATTAACTTGGGAAAGTGTGTGCTCCCCAAGATGTTCAGAACATACAACCGAAGCCCTGTGCTGAGAGGCCCTGGGCTACCCGTGGGAAGAGTAGCCCAAAGATAACAGTGTTGAACAGGGAGAAAAGTGATACTGTCACCCTTCAGCCTTTGCAGCCAGCAAGACTAGAAAAAGTGACTTGGCAAGTATGAAAATAGCAAGAGGTTTTTTTTTTTTTTTCTTATTGTTGTTGCTATTATTTGTTTGTTTGTTTTAAATATTTTTATTATTTTTTTCATTATTTTTATCTTTTTTACCCCTCAATTCCTTTTGCTTCTCTTTACTTCTTTCTTATTTTATTCCTTCCTATAGCTTTCCACTTTTACCTATTGTTCTGTCCCCTTTTCTTCTTCTTTTTTCATTTTTTCTTCCTCTTTTCTCTTTTTAAATACCCACAAGTGAGACAAAAACAACAACAACAAAAAAAAAAAAACACCTTGGAACTGTGAAAAAAACAGAGTTGGATCCAAAAGGGGGAATTCCAACAACTGAGACAGAGGAAGCTGTGATCACCAGGATGTCTGAAGGAGACTGTGCCACTGAATCTCACAGGTATTCTACCACAGAAATTCACACCATAAACCCAGGGAGCCAGAACAGATCAATTTAAGAAGCTGAGGCTGACAAGAAGAGTCTCACAAACAATGGGAAGACAAAGAAACAATCCCCAAATGAAACAATAAGAGGAAGCCCCAGAAAGAATGCTAAATGAAACAGAGGCAACTCAACTATCAGATATTGAGTTCAAAGCAATAGTTGTAAGGAAACTACATGAACTCACAATGAGCTACCAGAAACTACAGGGAAGCTACAATGAACTCACTGCAAACTATATCAACATGAAAAGGGAAATAGAAACTATCAACAAGGGTGAAGAGGAAATAAAGAATACAATTTCTGAACTGAAGAACACAGTGGAAGGAATGAAAAGCAAATAAATGAAACAGAAGATCGGATCAGGGAGTTGGAAGACAAAGTAGAAAAAACAGCCAGAAGGAGCAAGAAAAGGAAAAGAGGCTCAGAAAGAATGAAGAGGGATTAAGAGACATGCAAGACAGTATGAAATGAAATAATATCCTTATAATAGGGATACCAGAGGGAGAAGAAGAAAAGCAAGGGATAGAAAACCTATTTGAAAAAGTAATGATGGAAAACTTCCCTAATTTGATGAGAGAAAAAGTCACACAAATCCAGGAAACAGAGAGTCCCAATCAAGAGGAACCCAAAGAGATCTACTTCAAGACACATCATAATTAAAATGGCAAAATTCAAAGACAAAGAGAGAATCTTAAAGGCAGCAAGGGAGAAAAAGGAAGTCACATACAAGGGAGCCCCGATTAGGTTAGCATCCGACTTCTCAATGGAAACACTCCAAGCCAGAAGAGAATGGCAAAAAATATTCCAAATAATGAGAACCAAAGGCTGACAACCAAGACTACTTTACCCAGCAAGGCTTTCAATCAAGATAGAAGGCCAAATAAGGAGCTTCCCAGACAAAAGAAGTCTAAAAGAATACACCTCTACCAAACCAGCTCTGCAAGACATGCTAAAGGGACTGCTTTAAGGAAAGGAAGGAAAACAGAGAGAGAGAGAGAGAGAGAGAGAGAGAGAGAGAGAGAGAGAGAGAGAGAGGAACACAGGTACAAAAAGGGCAATGAATAAGTAACTATCAACAATAACCTTAAATGTAAATGGATTAAATGCTCCAATCAAAAGACATAGAAGAGCTGTATGGATAAGAAAGAATGACCCACACATAGGCTGCTACAAGAGACCCACCTCAGGACAAAAGACCTACACAGACTCAAAGTGAAGGGCTGGAACCAAATTTTCCAAGCACAGGGACAGGAAAAAAAAAAGCCAGAGTAGCAATACTCATATCAGACAAAATAGACTTCAAAAGACGGGCCATAAAGAGAGACCCATAAGGTTACTTCATAATACTCAAGGGAAGAATCCACCAAGAAGACATACATTGTAAATATATCTACACCCAACATAGGAGCACCTAAATATAAAAAAGAAAATCTTAGAAGACTTCAACAAGGATATTGACAGCAGCACAATTATAGTAGGGGATTTTAAGGCCTCACTGTCATATTTTCCAAACAAAATATCAACAAAGATATTGTGGCATTGAACAACACACTAGATAAAATGGACTTAACTGATATATATATAGAGCCCTTCATCCCCCAAAAAACTAAATACACATATTTTTTCAAATGTACATGGAACATTTTCAAAGATAGACCACATGATAGGACAGAAAACATGCCTCACCAAATTCAAGAAAATTGAAAATGTACCAACCATTTTCTCTGACCACAAGGGACTAAAACTAGAAATCAATCCCAGAGGACAAACCCTAAACCCTCAAAATCATGGAGATTGAATAGCATGTTATTAAACAATGAATGGGTCAAGAATGAAACTAAGGAGGAAATCAAAAAGTTTCTGGAAACAAATGAAAATGAACTCACAACAACCCAAAACTTATGGGACACAATGAAGGCAGTCCTCACAGAAAAGTTCATAGTGATACATGCCTACCTAAAAAGGATAGAAACATTTCAAACAAGCGACTTAACCCTACACCTACAAGAACTCAAGGAAAAACAACAAAGACAGCCCAGAGCAAGTAGAAGGAAGGAAATAACCAAGATCAGAGCAGAATTAAATAACATAGAGACTAAAAGCACAATTCTAAGGATCAATGAATCCAGGAGCTGGTTCTTTGAAAAGATATAGAAAATTGACAAGCCTTTAAGCAAGCTCATCAAGAATAAAAGAGAGAGGACCCAAATTAACACAAACAGAAATGAAAGAAGAGAGATTACAACTGACACCACAGAAATACAAAGGATTGTAAGAAAATATTATGAAGAACTATACGCCAAGAAATTTGAAAACCTAGGTGAAATGGACAAATTCCTAGAAAAATATAATCTTCCAAAACTCAATGAAGAAGAAGCAGAAAGCCTGAGAAGACCAATAATGGCAGATGAAATAGAAGCAGTAATCAAAAACTCCCAACACAAAAAACCCATGGACTGGATAGCTTCACAGGAGAATTCTGCAGGGCATTTAAGGAAGAGCTAACCCCTATCCTTCACAAACTATTCCAAAAATTCCAAAATGATGGAAGACTCCCAAACTCTTTTTATGAAGCCAGCATCATCCTAATCCCAAAACCAGATAAAGACACAACAAAGAAAGAAAACTTCAGGCCAATATCGCTAATGAATATAGACACTAAAATCCTCAACAAAATATTGGCAAACCACATCCAAAAATACAATAAAAAGATCATACAACATGACCAAGTGGGATTCATACCAGGGATGCAAGGATGGTTCAGTATTTGCAAATCAGTAAATGTAATACATCACATAAACAAAAGCAAAGATAGAAATCATATGATCATATCAATAGATGTGCAAAAAGCACTTGATGAGGTACAGCATCCATTTATGATAAAAACACTCAGCAAAGTGGGAATAGAGGGAGCATTCCTCAACATAATAAAGGCCATATATGAGGGACCTACAGCCAACATCATACTCAACAGGCAAAAACTAAAATCTTTTCCACTAAGATCAGAAACAAGACAAGGTTGTCCACTTTCACCACTTCTATTCAATATAGTATTGGAAGTCTTAGCCACAGCAATTAGACAAGAAAAGGAAATAAAAGGCATCCAAATCGGAAAGGAGAAAACAAAACTATCATTGTTTGGAGATGACACAATAGTGTACATAGAAAAGCCTATAGATTCAGCCAAAAAGCTGCTTGACCTAATAAATGAATCTGGCCAAACAGCAGTATACAAAGTCAATATCCAGAAATCAAAGGCATTTCTGTATACCAACAATGAAGCAGCAGAAGCAGAAATAAAAAAAAAATCCCATTCGATATAGCAAAAAGAAAAATAAAATAACTAGGAATAAATGTAACCAGGAGGTAAAAGATCTGTATGCAGTAAACTACACAACACTGAAGAAAGAAATCAAGGAAGACACAAACAAATGGTAATATATACCATGTTCATGGATCAGAAGAATCAACATCATCAAAATGTCCATACTACCCAAAGCAATTTACAAATTCATTGCAATACCTATTAAAGTTCCAATGGCATATTTCACAGACATAGACCAAGCACTTCAAAACTTTATATGGAACCATAAATTACCTCAAATAGCTGCAGCAATTTTGAGAAAGAAGAGCAAAGTAGGAGGGATTACAATCCCTGTCACCAAACTGTATTACAAGGTCACTGTAATCAAAATAGCCTGGTACTGGCATAAAAACGGGCACATGGACCAGTGGAAAAGAACAGAGAGCCCAGAAATAAACCCAAGTCTCTATGTCAATTTATATTTGACAAAGTGGGCAGCAACATAAAATGGAGTAAAAATAGCCTCTTCAACAGTGGTGTTGGGAGAACTGGACAGCTACATGCAAAAAAATGAAACTTCAGCACCAACTTACACCATACACAAAAATAAATTCAAGGTGGATAAAAGATTTAAATATAAGCTGCGACACTATTAAAGTCCCAGAGGAGAACATAGGCAGGAAAATCTTATATATTTAACGCAGCAACGTTTTTACTAATATGTCCCCTAAAGCAGGGGACATAAAGGAAAGAATAAACAAATGGGATCTCATCAAAATAAAAAGCTTCTGCATGGCTAAAAAAAGTATTAAAATAAAAAGAGAACCAACTGTGTGGGAAAACATATTTGCCAATGATACCTCAGACAAGGGTTTAATCTCCAAAATATATAAAGAACTTACATGACTCCACTCTAAGAAGACAAGCAACCCAATTAAAAAATGGGCAAAGGTCTTGACAGACACTTCTCCAAGGTGGACATACAGAGGATCAAGAGACACATGAAAAGATGCTCAGTATCACTAGCTATCAGAGAGATGCAAACTAAAACCACAATGAGATACCACTTCACACCAGCCAGAATGGCCATCATAAACGAAGCAACAAACAACTGTTGGAGAGGTTGTGGAGAAAAGGGGACCCTAGTGCACTGTTGGTGGGATCGCAGACTGGTACAACCACTATGGAAAACAGTATGGAGTTTTCTAAGAAAACTAAAAATGGATCTACCTTTTGACTCAGCAATTCTACTGCTAGGATTATATCCTCAGAACCCTGAAACACCAATCCAAAGGAACCTATGCACCCCGATGTTCATAGCAGCACAATTTACAATAGCGAAGTGTTGGAAGCAACCTAGGTGCCCATCAGTAAATGAATGGATCAAGAAACTATGGTACATTTACACAATGGGATTCTATGCAGCAGAAAGAAAGAAGGAACTCCTACACTTTGCGACAGCATGGATGAAACTGGACAGCATTATGCTAAGAGAAATAAGCCAGGCGGTGAAAGACAAATACCATATGATCTCACCTTTAACAAGAACTTAATCAACAAAACAAACAAACACCCAAAATATAACCAAAGACACTGAAATTCACAACAGGCTGACAGTCACCAGAGCGGAGAGGAGAGGGAATTTCAGGGGAAAAGAGGAAAGGTTTAGAGCAACAAGTTTAAAAGACACGTGGACAAAAACTAGGGGAAGTGGATATGGGAGGGAGGTGGGGAGGGTTGGGGTGGTGGGCTGGGATGGGAGTAAAAGACAGAAAACTACAAGAACAACAATTAAAATTTTAAAAATCTCTCACATATATTACATACTATAACTTTAGGATCTTTGCATACTGGATTTTTTCTCCTTATAGGAAAAAATCAGAAATGGAGGAATTTATTACTATTACGCAAGAATTCTTATGTATTATTTAAAATCCAAAAATGTTTTGGAGTACTTTTAAAGAAAGATAGCCGTTAGGAAATATTTTTCCCAACAACTAATAATTTTGTGAGAAGATAAACAATTTTATATATAAGGGCTCCAATTTCTTTCTGGCTAATTTTATGGAACAAAGTGACTTTCAAAGGGAAGACCAACTCTCTTTTAACATTTACATGGCCTGTAATACCAAGACATGCAGTCACAGGAGTTGTACCTAATATATAGAAACAAACACAAAGAGGCTGCCGAAACAATGAGACAAAGAAACATGGCCCAAATGAAAGGATATATCAAAACTCCAGAAAAAGAGTTAAACAAAATGGAGATAAGCAATTTATCAGATGCAGAATTCAAAACATCAGTTATAAGGATGCTCGCGTAATTAGTGAGGATCTCAACAGCATAAAAACAATCCAGTCAGAAACTAAGGATATGCTAATTGAAATCAAGAATAATTTTCAGGGAAACAACAGTAGAGTGGATGAAGGTGTGAATTGAATCAATGATTTGGAATATAAGGAAGCAAAAAACAACCAATCAGAACAAGAAGAAGAAATATGAATCTAAAACAATAAGGACAGTGTAAGCATAGTGTGGGACAACTTTAAGCAATCCAGCATTCACTTTATATGAGTGCCAGTAGGAAGAGAGAAAGAGCAAGAAATTGGAAATCTACTTGAAAAAATTATGAAATAAAACTTCCCTAATTCAGTGAAGGAAATAGACATACAAGTCCAGGAAGCACAGAGAGTCCTAAACAAGAGATGTAAAGAGGCCCACTCCAAGACACATCATAATTAAAATACCAAAATAAAGATAAAGAGATGGGAGTGTGGTGGGGGAGAATAGGTGAGAGGTGAGGGGATTAAGAAGTACAAATGGGTAGTCACAGAATAGCCATGGGGATGTAAAGTACATTATAGGAAGGAGAATAGCCAAAGAACTTACACGCATGACCTGTGGGCATGCACAAGGGTGGGTGGACTGCCTGAGGGAGGGTGAGCTGCTATGTAGAGGAGCAAAGGGGGAAAAATCAGGACAACTGTAATAGCATAATCAATAAAATATAATTTTAAAAGATCATGTGGCCTGAGTTCTAAATACTTGATCTATACGTTCTGATGCAAAACAAGCAGCAAGAAAAATAGCCAGTTCAATAAGCCACACACAAACACACACACAGACCAATTTTTACTCAGTTCTTGAGGGTAATTTTGATGGTACAGAGAAGTTTTTACACATTTTCTTGTATATTGAAAGGAAATTACTTATTACTAATGTTATACAATGAAATATTATTAAATACAGAAAAATGTATATTTGTGAATATGAAATGTACATATTAAATAATTTGTCAGTATTCAAAACAATATGAGACCTTCTTTTGCATGTTCAAGATTAAATATGGTACTAAGAGAATGTGATTTTTGTTAGGTTGTCATGAGCTAGAACCCTATTTACCACTCAGGCCATGTTCGTGGAATGTAAGAGTCTCACTTTTATCTATTAAATGAAAATAATGCATACAATGTAGATTTAATGTACATTTTAATATATATAAAATATCTTATATGAAGTCTTAAACATTATTGATACTCAATTCAGAAATTATTCTGTAATTGTTTTGGCTTCACAGTTCTACAATAAAATGCAATGTCTTAAATATGTATCACAAGGCTCTTTATCATCAAAAACTTTCTCATTTCTCCAACCTGATATGTGCTTTCAGCAATATCTAACTTCCAGTTTCTTCAGTGTGCCACTCTGTCATTCACTTCTAGCACTTTGCACATGTCTCTTCTTGCATTTGTCACTCTACTTTTCCATGTAAATATGATCCAGCTTTAACTTCTCATCTGTATCTTATTCTTTTTTATTTGTTCATTGAGATACTCATTCATTACACATGACAGTTCCTATTTTTCAGGGACTGAATTTGAGTCAGAATACCAAAAATAAAATAAAGAAATACCTTACCATCAGGGAGCTTACAACTGAGTTGATGGACACAAAACTATGGGCACATGCATACATACATATGAGATCTGTTCAGAAAAATTCCAGCCATTGTTAAAGTAACAAGAACAGTTTGTATGACATCAATGTAACCTGACAGCCAAGGAGAGAGGACTGGAATGTCCATGTGTGAACAATGATGATTTAACTGTACTAGTCAGAACAATAGATGCCATTGAGTGAGCATGTGTGCTGTGTGGCCGTGGCATTGTAAATGGCTGAGCAACTAGAGCAATGAATCAACATGAAATTTTGCATTAAGCTTGAACATTCCTCCATGTAAACTATTAGGATGATTCAGAAGGCTTTCCAGGACAATGAAATGAGTGCAGCACAAATAAATGAGTGGTACAAACACTTCAAAAATGGTTGTGACTCTGTTGAAATTGGTCCACATTCTAGAAGGACTGCAGCAAGCAGAACACTTGAGGATATTGAGTGTGTAGGGCTGCAATCAACAAAGATTGGCAGCTGACAGTGCAAGAATTAGAAGCTGATCTGGGGATTCCGAAATCTTTTGTCCAAGATTCTGATGCAAGATCTTGGAAAGAAATGTCTTCTTGCAAAATTTGTTCTGTAGTTTCTGCTACCAGAGCAGAAGAAACATAATGCTGCTGTTGCTAATGATTTCATTCAAACCACTGCCAATGAACTAGACTTCCTCAAGAAGTCCATAATTTGAAGGGGACTGAGGCATCATCATCCTATGCACAATGTTTCCTGTACTTTGTATCTTCTTCAATAAATGTCTCTATTTTTCATATTACAGGCTGGGTACTTTCTCAATAGACCCTATATATAGATACCTAACACATACAAGTATATAGCATAAAATATATTGATAATAAGAACTATGATAAAAATGAAGCTACAAGTTATAAGGCAGTGTGGATTTCACTGAATAAGATAGAGCTGTCATAGGAAGACATGAAGTCACAGACAAAGAGCACTTAATGTACAACTGAATAGGACACTGAGAAATTCAGATTTCATTTAAGTCTTAGATAGATTTGGAGTAAGAAAATCTGATTGGCATTAAAAAATATCCTGATATTTGCTTAATGGAGAAAATTGCACAGAATATCAAGAAAGGAATAGAGACAAAGTGGCCGGGGTAAAATAAGAAAATGGTTTTTATTACTGTCATAATAGTGGAACTGGGGTAAAGGTGTTGTTACTAAGGCACTTCGGAGAGAAATCAACTCTAACTTCCTGATTAGAATGTGAACGTGAGAGACAGAAGAGCAAGGCTGACAGGTAAGCATGTGGTGATTGGTACTTCCATGTCCTAAGATGAGATGACAGAGAAGGACACTGTGGGGGGGGGGGATCATGATTCTTTTTTAGCACAAATTGCATTTGAGATTCCTAGTAATTTTCCCAAAGAAAATATCACTTAGTGGAACTTAAAAGAAAATATTCCACAGAAGTTGCTGACATATTGGTGGTATTGAAAACCATGGGGAAAAGATTTATATAAAGAAGAGAAAATGGTGGAACTAACCCTACATAGTTAATTATTTTGTATCAATAAAGAAAAGAAAGAGAAAGAAGCAGTGACCAAATAACTAGCAGGAAAGCCAGCATAATAACTTATTCTGCAAGGGTAGCAAAGAATTTATATTAAAGTACAGGGTAAGTGATTATAAAACAAAGATCTGAACACATGTATGATTGAACAAATCTATTTTTAATGCATTAGTCCTAGGATCCACAATTCAGGCTTATAGGGCAATGTTGTCATCCTCAACATGGCTTCATTTCTAGGCCAATATGTTTACTTTTGTTCCCATCATCTCCGAGCAGGAGGAAAAGAAGAAATTAGCAAAGGGGGTTTACTTCTATTCCTAAAAGGTGATGACCCAGGAGAGGCACACATCTTAACAGCAAGTATGTAGTATCATGGTCCTACCCAGCTGTTACAGAAGTTGACAGTATAATTTAATCAAATAGCAAAGTGTCCAGATAAAACTTTATAGCTAGTCAAGAAGTAAAGAACAGATAACTGAGAGTTCCTTCCATAAAGCTGAGACTACAGTGATCAACTATAAAGTCCAATAATTTTAGGACAAGGAAGTAAATGTTAAATTTGTCAAAATAGTGCTCAATAATGATATTGATTTAGTTGGGTTCAGTGGAATAGCGGAAATATGCATCTTATTGCCATGGTCGAAAGAATTGGAATGTTTGGGAGTAGAGACAGTAAATTTCAAAGAGCAATAGCCTAATTTTTAAGAAGAAGTTGACTATAGCACTGGTTTTCTGTAAAAATCACCCTCCTTAATGTAAAATAAGTAAAAGAAACACAAACAGAAAACACAGAGTTATGTAATACAACATTTAAAAAGAACTTGATATATATTTGAGAACATAAAACATTGTTTTCAGTATTGTGTCCTAATTTGTTTTAGAATGGTTTTATGGAAGGGAAAACAGTGCTCATGAAGAAATAGCATGTCTAAAGAGAAGACAAACAAACAAGGCAAATTAAAAAAATTAAAAGGAGAGGCAAATTCAAAATTCCACAAACTCTGTAATCCAAACTCCATAGAATCATAGTTATTGAAAAGAATACCAACACTAGTTTGTTCCCTCAATAGTGAATTTTAAAAACAAGGGCAGCATAAAGATAGAAAAATTTAATAGCTTTCTTATTTACAAAAAAATACAACATGTATGACCAGATAACTTGAATACATCCCAGCAGAGTGGGAAAGATTGTAAGCCAACATAAAACAAGAAGAGACTAGGAAGTCTTTGAATAACCTCAATGTGTTTATATCCCTAGGATTCAATAATAAACACACAAAAGTACTTAAAGAATTGTATTTTTATATCATTTAGCCCATTATTTTGATTGATATTCAAATAACAGGAAGACCCTGAAAGTTGAAATGATAAAAGGCCTTTTTTAATTATTAAAGACTCAATAATTACAACACCTAGTTTAACTTAACTCCTGAGCATACATAGTCAGATGACTATTAAGGTAAATACTGCTTGGAGGAATTAAGGAATTTTGTAAAAGCAAATAGTAAAATATATTTGAGTCTCCACCTCTGTTATTTTTTCTTTTAATTTTTTCAAAAGGTGTTATTTCAATTTATACTGCTAAATCTTTTTTAAAATTGATTTTTAATCTCTAATGTTCATATATGTTTAAAGCCATTTTATATATAATCAGGTATTGAGTTGGTGAGAATTGATATCTTTATAAAATAAAATTTTTAAAAAGCAAATTTGCTTGACTTCAAAATCAGTTTTTTTATCGTGTCCTACTGTCTTCAAAGAGCACGTATGATTCAACAGTTACTGTAAAACACAATATAGAATGTGAACATAATTACTCATTGGTAACAGACAAAACAAATTGAAATTAAGAAGGAATAGTTTTTTTGCAATCTGTCCTTCATTAATAAATGATTTTTAATTGTTTATTGTATTTTTTCACTACTATTTAACCTCCTATACCTCCTCTCCCCTGCAATCACCACATCATTGTCCATGCCCATGAGTCCTTTTTCCTTTCTGCTTGATCCCTCCAACTCCTAACTAACATGGTAGAATGAGTCCATTTGACTTTCTCAAAAACTAATTTATTTTCAATACCCAAGTGCTGGAAACAGCCTAAGTGCCCATCAGTAAATGAGTGGATAAAAAACTGGTACATTCACACAAAGGAATACTATGCAGTAGAAAGAAAAGAGGAACTCCTACCCTCCACAACAGCATGGATGGAACTGGAGAGCATTATGCTAAGTGAAATAAGGCAGGCAGTGAAAGACAAATACCATATGATCTCACCTATAAGTGGAACCTGATGAACAAAACAAAGCAGCAAAATAGAACCAGAGACATGGAAATAAGGAATAAACTGATAGTGAACAGAGGGGAGGAGAGAGGCAGTAACAGGGAGAAAGAAGGGGAAGGGTCAAGGAACATGTGCAGAGGACCCATGGACACAGACAATGGGGTGGAGATTGGCCATGGAAGAGGGTCAGGGCAGGAGAGAGCCACGGGGAAAACGTGGGACAACTGTAACTGAAGAACAAGTAAGTAAATAAAGAAATAAATAACCAAAATAAAAATAAGAAAATAGATTAATTGGTGTATAAATAGAAAATATCCAATTGTTTTTTTGACATAAAGGTTGCTTCGCGTTGAAAGCCTTACCTTTTGGCTCACACTTTTTTAAATGTAAGATTTTAAAGGGCCACAAACTAAAAGTCAGACTTGTATAACTGTGAGAACAGCAGTAAAATAAACATAAAGGAAACATTTCATTTATTCCAGAAACAGTGTTTGTCACAATTGTTACAAAATAACTCTATTCCCAAAATTTATATTCTTTCTAATAGCAAGAGTAAATTCCTTCTAATAACAAAAATAACCTGCTCAATTCTGTCTTTCATCCAGAAAGATTATTTTTACGTGCATGTGATGTACAATAATAAATAAGTGAACCTCTGCCCCCACCTGAATGCTTGACGTTACTTTGGAAAGCGGTGTATAGACAGATCTAGGTGTTCCTGACAACTCCCAGCTTTCTTATGTCTGGATGAAAAGTCGCAGGGCATTTGGAATCCTGAGGTCACAGCAAGTTCAATCCAAACCTGTTGGAGCATCCTCAGTGCAAACCTGACAAACAGCAGAGCGTATGCATCGCAGTGCACGCAGTTTTAACAAATGGATTCCCTTCAGGCTCCCGTGTTTGAATGAACACATGTAAACTGTAAGAAAGAATGAATCCAAACTATAAGAACTAATCAATGTCCAAACACACACACACACAGGCGCACACTGACTCAAACCTGTGGAAGAGAAGTAGCAAGGGTAAGGCCTTTATACTCATGCTTGTCAGAACATCCTCTAACTACGCATATCTGCTTAGAGTGTTTATATTTAAAATACTTTCTTTTTGCGTTGTTACCCAAAATTGTATAATTTTTTTCTAAATTTCAAAACAATCCAGCTAATACTTGTAAATAATTTATTGTTTGCAAAAATGATCCTTTAACAGAATTTCTCATTCAATGCCAAACTAACAGGCAAATACTGCTAGTCTCTTTTTCATGGTTAAGGAAAAATGTTCAGATGGAGTAAGGCTACCTGACTGTTAAGCAGACTTTATGAAATTCTGGAATTAATAACATCAAAATATATTTTAATTGTGTAATAAGGTTGGAAAATGTTTTCATAGAAATTTAAAAAGTATTTCTAAAAATCATACTTCATTATCTAGTCTCTGATACCATTATTTTCTATAAAGAGGAGCTATTTTTTGAAAGACTATGCTAAACCACATATTTTATAAATATCGGCATTACTGGGAAAATTAATTTTGAATATCATGATATAAAAAATAAAAACTGCAAAGATATATTCTTGTGGCAACAATTGGTAGGGGTCACTGAACCTTAAAATTTTGGCTTACAGCATTAAGGCAAATGTTATGTATTTTTTAAAGTATATTTATTGATTATTCTATTACAGTTGTCCCATTTTTTCCTGCCCTTTATCCCTCTCCACCCTTCACCCCCCTCCCACCAGAATCCTCATCCTTTAGTTCATGTCCCTGGGTCATACATATAAGTCCTTTGGCTTCTCCATTCCCTATATACTATTCTTAATCTCCCCCTGTCTATTCTGTACCTACCAATTATGCTTCTTATGCCCTGTACCTTTTCTCCCATTCTCCCCTCTCCCCCTTATGCTGATATATATCCATATGATCTCCATTTCTGTGATTTTGGCCCTGTTCCAGTTGTTTGCTTAGTTTGTTTTTGTTTTTTATGTTAATTGTTGATCGTTGTGAGTTCGTTGTCATTTTACTGTTCATAGTTGTGATCCTCTTTTTGTTAGATCAGTCCCCTTAACATTTCATATAATAAGGGCTTGGTGATGATGGATTCCTTTAACTTGACCTTATCTGGGAAGCACTTGATCTGCCCTCCCATTCTCAGTGATAGTTTTGCTGAATAGAGCAATCTTGGATGTAGGTCCTTGCCTTTCATGATTTCGAATACTTCTTTCCAGCCCCTTCTTGCCTCTAAGGTTTCTTTTGAGAAATCGGCTGACAGTCTTATGTGAACTCATTTTTTAGGCAACTTTCTCCTTTTCTCTTGCTGCTTTTAAGATTCTCTCCTTCTCTTTCATCTTGGGTAATGCAATTATGATGTGCCTTGGTGTGTGCTTCCTTGGGTTCAACTTATTTGGGACTCTCTGAGCTTCCTGGACTGGGAGCCAGAAGGAGAAGAGGATGAGCAAGAAATTGAAAACTTATTTGAAAAAATAATGAAGGAAATCTTCACCAGTCTGGCAAAGGAAATAGACTTTCAAGAAGTCCAGGAATCTCAGAGAGTGTTGTATATTTCTTAAAGAAAAATTTCCCAAATTAAAATAATTATCTATGACACCTAAAAATGATGAATTGAACTTGAGATCTAGTGAATCAGAATATCCTGTAAAAAGACCAGGTAATTCATATTTTTAGTAAGTAAACTACATGATTCCTATAATTATGCAATTTTTGAAGAACTGTTCTTAATATATTTCATAAACTTCTAAAGGTAAAAACTAATAAAATTGGTCATATGACCTCTTTTGTTCTAAATAAAGATACTATTATATTAACTGTGTTTTGCTAAATTTTGACAAATGCATATACCTGTGTGGTCCATAATGCTACCCAGAGGTAGAATATTTCCATCACCCCAGGAGTTTCTCTAATGCCTTAACCGATTTCTGTTGCACACGCATGGAAACAATGGCATTTTTGTGGGTTTTTTTTTTTTTTACCATAGATATGAACTGTTTGTTCATTAATGTCATAACAATGGAATCAAGTCTCCTTTGTCTGAGGCTTCTTTCACTCAGCATAGGATTTGGAGATTAAACCATAGTGTTGCATACACTGGTAGTTTCTTATTTCTATGTAGCATTCCATTTTATTAATGTATCAAAATATATTTATTCATCTTCCTACTGATAGATATATGGAATGTTCCCAGTTAGGAGCTATTATGAACAAAGCTGCTATGAGCATTCTTTTACAAGTATTTTGAAGACACATGTTTTCATTTTTCATGGGTAAATACTTAGAATTGGAATGGCAGGGTCATAGAGTAGGTATAGTTTTAATTTTATAAGCAATGTCTAGACATTTTTCCAAGGCAGCTGTAACATTTCACACTGGCACCAATAATATGAGCTCCAGTTACTATATGAACTTCTATCATTTGGTGTGTTTTCAGACTTTTATGGTTTTAATTTGCATTTCCTTGGTGAATGATTGTGAGAACATTTTCGTGTGCTTACTGATCATTCAGAGACCTCTTGCAGTGAATTTTTTATTTAAGAGTGTGTCCATTTTTATTGACTTGTTTCCTTAAGTAAACCCTTACTTACTGCACTTTGGGATGTGGTCTCATACCAGAAAGGAGACCTCGCCCTGAGTGAGACAGCCTAGGGCTAGCCAGTATCGTGTGGGTTCTTCACTTCATGCAGGAAAGATTTCACAACCAGTCCAGGTAATTTTGAGAGTACATTTATTAAAGCTAGGGACAGTGAAACAAGAAAGGGCTTAGGATAGAACAAGCAAAAGAAGAGGGCCTGGGTGGGGCTGCTTTGGTTCTCTAGAAATGTTATAGGAAAGAAATGAGCCAAGGCGGGGCTGCTTTAGCCCACTGAGAAGTCAGGGAAAAGAGGGCCTTGGGGACAGTCTTAGGGGGTTATCCCAGGACCAGCTGCTGCCGTCCATTGCTCCCCTGGTTGCAAGTCTCATGGGGACCCTTAGAGTTTAGGAGATGCATGTCTGTCTGGGAAAGAAGAGGGGGAAGGGGTAGGTGTGGGTGTGCTCCCAAGACAGAGACTGAGTACTACTAGGTCCTTTGTTTTAAAGGTTTTATTTTTATTTATTTTTATCTTTTAGTAGGTTGATATTATAATATTTATCAAACTAATGCCATGGGTTAATAGAAACAGCAAAATTAAAATGCAAGTTATATATTATAAAATTCCATCTGTAACCTAAGTCTCTAATGTTTTCATTCACTAGCTAACTAAAAAGCCCAAGAAAGGCAGGACACCCACTATAATAAAGTACTTCAAAACAATCAAAATTGTGGGGTTTGCAAATCAAGAAAAAATAGTTTTAATATTCTATAATATGCAGTTAAACAAGATAGAAAAATACATTATAAACATGTAGCAATGTCTGCAAATACATTATCTTAAATATTTCTCACAAGCAATAGGTTGCAGATGGCACACACATAACATGAAAATTCTAAGATAATTAAAAATTGACGAGAAACATATCAGCTGAATAGTAACATACAAGCAACACTCCCATCTCCCCAATCTAAAAAAATTGGGAGGGAGGTGGGGAGGTTAGGGGCGGTGGGCTGGAACAGAAGTAAAAGACAGAAAACTGTACAAGAACAACAATTAAAATAAAAAATAAATTAAAAAAATCTTACAATAAAAATATATAAAACTATCAAAAATCTTTAAAAGCTGCATATTTGAATAAGAAATAAATTCAATAAAGAATGATAATACTGACAACTGAAGCATTCAGAGATTTTAAAAGGCATGCTTATTTGGAGTTGATCCAAAATGTTTCAACTAAGTTTCCAAAAGTTTGTTCAAAGCCAACATCACTCCTAAGTGTCACACATCTATTTACACACATTTACTCTCTTACCTTTGATAAACATTTACGATGTCCAGTTGTAATACAGTAAAGATGATACTGGATCAAATGCTGGTATTGACTTTAAACTACTATGACCTCAAGGGTTTGAGTGTCACCAATTTCTTTAAGCAACCAAACAAAATAAAAATCAAAGTGACACAGCGTATATTATAAATAAATAAAACAGTTGTATGTGTAACAGACAGACAAAGTAGTGGCACAATAAACCAGAGTTAGCTGCTACAATGTAATGAAAACAGTTTCCAAGTGAGACAAAACAATGGAGGCAGTCATCTCAAAGGTGCTTCTGAGCTTACTGATGACCTTTCCTAATTTTCATTTTGGAAAACATTGTTTTTTGAATGATCACACCTTAGATTTGTTTCTACCGTGGCAGATCACTTGGGTAGTCCGTCCCCTTTCTGGTTTTAATAACCTAACCTCCACCCTACACACAAACATCCTTTATTTTTTTAACATTAAAAGAAGGTAAAAAACTAGCATCATTGTGCATATAAATACATGACTACATATAAGTTTAAGCTTCCAGTGTCTCATGAAGTACAGTTAGTTATGTAGTTGAAGTATTTGTGCACAGAGCCTGCATCTATCTGAACACCTAAGTAATCAACTGCTCAGTACCAGCAGTGCCAAATATCAAGGGGAGGAAGGTCCTCAGCTCTTCAGCTTGCTCCTGCCTACATACCTGCACAAGTCGAAGGTAAGCAGTAAGCTGTTTTGAGGGTTCTCAAAGGCTGAAGATTTAGGGGAGGATCACAATAGAATACTCATCAGCTCAACCAGGTGTGTCCTTTCAGGGTGGTGGTCTCCACTGATTGGTTAGTGGTTGGACAGGGGGTCATTAGTCATTGCAGCTGGTCCAGGCTGTTGCCCATCTGATTTTCCTGCTTTTCTGCACCTGGAGCTGAAATACAACTGAGGCCTCGATGTAATCTTGAAGGAGGTGACCTTCTTCACCTGGCTGTAAATTGCTTGGCCAGTTTATTCCATTTGCTGAGGAATTTTTCTAGCTTCTTACTCACCTGCCTCATTAGGAAGATTATGGAATTATGAATAATAAGACTTTACATAAGAAAAATACAGAATACCTTTTTTCTCCTTCTTCAAGCATTCAATAAGGTTCCAAACATAGGGATGTTTTAGTATAAGGGCAACCTGTCTTAGAGCAGAATGTAAGGTAAAAACTCTGCTAAAAGAGGCTTTCTCCTGTGGCCTGCAGTCCTAGTTGATTTGAGAATATAACACTCTTGTCCAAGTTTAGAAGGCTGAAGCTCTAAATTAAAGTTGGTGTAAAGAAAGGTAGGAAACCAAGATATGGTAAGCCACATGGTAAATCCCAGCACTATAAAGGATAATAGATAAGAAAGGTCCCATCAGCAATTACTTTTAAAAATATTTTCCTGCAACTTGCCTTCTGAGTCTCCAAGCACCTTTCATAGGGGATTTACTAGTTCCACAGGTTATTAAATCATGCATATTATTTTTTCTGTTTTATTTTGCTGAACTTCATTTTTGATACTTTATATTGCTCTATCTTTTAGGTCACTGATTTGTTTTTCTTCTATCATTTCATCCTGTTAAATTATGTAGACTGCATTTTCTTCTTTTACCATTTTTAGTAAAATTTTTGTTTATGCTAATACTATATAATTTTTATATGGTTGGTATGTAAGTTACTTGCAAGTCAGCTTGACTTTTTTGAGGCTTGTATTAAAGATTTTAATGAAAAAAAGATTTTTAATGAAAGTCTCTTGTGGGCTTTATTCTACTGTGAGTTTTTCTATATTACTGAAGCCTGATTTTTCTGGGATATTTATTGAATTAAAGGTGGTCAACAAACTTTCTCTATAGGGGATTACTAAAATTTAGCATTACAAACTGAAATTTTAAATTATATGTTTTCTATGAATTATAATAATTTAAATAATATTAAACTATTGTTTAGGTAAAATTCTGCATTATCCAACTAGAACTCATTTTTCAGTGTAAATTGATTAACCTTCCTAATTGTTTTGAATATAATTAATCAACTACATTAAGCTTTTCACCTCTCCTTGGTTCAGTTTTGACGATTGGCACTTCCCTAGGTAATCATGCATTTTTCTTACGAAGTCACATGCATTTTCTTTAAATAAGCTTAACTTGTTTTTATAATATTACTTCTATATTTATTTATTTTTCCTTAAGATACTGAGCTTATCAACTTTCTTAGTTATCAATACAATAATTAAGAATTTTTATTTTATATGTTTGTTATTTTTGTTGGTTAAACCTAAAAAGTAATTCTTCATTCTTTGCAATTTTTCTTTCTTCTTTAATAAATTACAGACAGCTATAAGCTTTTCATCCTAAAGCATTTACTCCACTTAATATGTATTGATATAGAGTGTATTCCTTTTCGTTATTTTCTCAGTAGTTTTAAATTTTATTGGTTTAACTACATTCTTTGATCCTGTGGTCAAATTACATTTTTCTCAAATTTCCAAGTAGTTAAGTGTGTTGACATACTTTTTAGTTGTCATATATAACTTTATTCAAATATCATAAGAAGAAATAGCCTAAAAGGACTGCCAAATATTAACATTATAAGTTTTCTTTGTGTCAACAAATTGAGAGGTTTTACTAATAGCTCATGTAGTAGATATTTATATAATATATGTATATTATCTACTTGAGAAAGTTAATATTCTCATTTTCTTCTCTTTTTCTCTATCCCTTCTTCCCTCTCTCCTAATTCCTCTTTCTCTCCTACCTTCCTATAATGATGTTAGCTTATTTTACTGTGGAATAAACCAAGGACATATTTAGTATGTCTACATCTTCTTAACAGTGCTCCACTGGGTCTTTATTCTCAATTTTCCATCTGATATAACTATTTCTACATTCTTGCTCATTTTGTTTTTGTCTGTATTTCTCTTATAAATTATGTTCAACTTTACTTTATCACTTGTTCTAAATATGTCAATGTTTTGGAAACAACATATAGTTAATTTATTTTGTGTTAACCCAGTTTCAGATTGCAATATAGAAGAATTAAATCTATCCACATTGTATATGGAATTTTGATGGATATGACTATTTAATTTACTTTTATATATTCATTATTTTTTTTCCATCATTTGATTTTCTCTTCTCTTATATTATGTTACTCTTTTTTTAACATCCACTTCTTTTCTTGACCTTGTTAATTGAAATGTTTTATTGTCTATTAAATTTCATTGATAATTTAACTCTTTCTCTACTATTTTTCACTACATTTTCCCCATTCCAATCATTTGACTTTTCTTCTGTCTCCTGTATACCCTCTTCCCTTTCTGCACACATTTTGGTGAGATCTTGAAAACAATTTACTGACCCTTTCTACCCATAGACCTCAGATATTGCTGAAATTTTTTATTCATTTTAGATTGTCTATTAATACACTGTTACTCAGTATAAAATCTCTTTTAAGACATTTTATTTAGCATACTTCTGTTTTTCCTATTATCTTCCATGTTTGGGGGGACGCTGTTTTGCTTCACATGTTGTGTGATTAAAATTATTTCCAAGTGTTTTTCTCAGATGTTGTATGCTTATGTGATATCTTCAAATTCTTGCATATCTGCATAGATTTTTCTTTCCTCTTGACCATAGATACATTTGTGAGATATTGAATGATTGGGTTGCAATCATTTCCCCTCAGTTATCTGTGAATATCATTTAATAATTTTCAAACTTATAAAGCCAGACAAATATTGTATACGAGTAACAAAACAATAGTTTGTTATGCCTGAAAGCATGTAGCTATTTTTCTCCTTCAAGTTAGACTTCAGTAATTTTACCAGGATGTGCCCAGGTTTGAGTTTTATTTAGCTTAGGCTTTTTTTTTTTTTTTCTTTTTCTTTCTCATGAATTCATCCTTAATTCTCTGAGTGCTTTGAAATTTAGATTTAGTCTTTTCAAATCAGGAAAACTTTCATTAATAATTTTTAACTACTGCCATTTTTTAAGTTTTCTTTTATCTGCTCCTGGAATTTTAGATATATTAGCTGTTCTAGATATAATTTCTCTTCTGTTAATATTTTCTTCCCATTTGATAAATGCCTAGGCCCTTCTTAGAGTACATGGAATTACCTCAAAAGTGAAGGTGGGAGCTCACAGGTGAAAGTTGTTAGCTATGCACATCCCTCCTAGGAGGCAGGCCAGTCCTTCCTTGGGGAGGGACCTGAACAGCACATCTCATGACTGCCACAAAAGGATAAGAAAAAACATTTTAATCTTTATACAGTTTGTTTGAAGAAGTTTAAATGAATATATTAACAATATAATAAGATAATACTGTTTGAATGAAGGAGGTAAAGAGAAATTGAAAACAAGACTGTGAGATAAGGAGACAGAAATGCAGCTAGGAGTGATATGTATATTGAACATGAAAGGTCATTTTTTAAAATCTAAGCTATCTAATACCAAACTGAAACTAAGAAATTAGATCACTTAGAAAATTCACCATATCCATAAAGGTAAGAGTTTGTAATTATGTTTCATGAATCACAACTTTGTACGATGTATGATCAGAAAAAACTTTTCACCAGCTTATCTATTATGGTGGTAGGCTGTTTATGATAGAAGACTGGGCTTTGTAATTTCACTTAATCAATTTTAAAATAGCCATTTTGTCTATTTTTGTCTTTGGTACTATTTAGCCTAGACACAATGATAACCCCAAACCTAAAAGTGTGCAGAAAGAAAATGCTCCAAGGAAACTGTTCATTTTCTGGTCCAGTAAACAAGAAAATAGAAAATCTAATAGACAAAGACAGTGGGGAGACTTCTATTTTCTTTTCTTTTTCTTTTGTCTCCTTCTCTCCCTGTCTTTCTCTCTCTCCTTCCCTATCTCCTCCTCTCCCTTTTCCCCCCTGCTGTCTCCCCTGTTCCCTCTCCTCCCTCCTTTTTCTCTCTCACCTAAGCCAGCAGTGACTGCTGTGTGGTGGTGGTGACAGGGAAACAGGAACTGCCCTGGTGGTCAAGCAGTTGCCTTAAACTCAGATGAACGGGAACCTTTTCTCTGAACACAGGAGCCGTAGTCCCAAGACCACGAGATGTCCGGGATGTCCCATTGCTTCCCTTTGCTCTCTTTATCATGACAGCGGCTTTAGATGCGGACGCAGTCACGATTGTGCGAAGGAGCAGGAAAGAGAAATGAAGCCCTAGGGAAGTAGAAAAAGTTAGGGTGACTGCAGGGAAGAAGGCACTACAGAAAGAAATTTCATTTTTAAGAAATTGTTTGATTTCCTGAGTCCAGTCCAATGCTACACTTTCACAGATCTTTCCCAAAACACAATGCCAATACTTTTGAAAACTGAATTACAGATTTTTAAAAAAATCACCATCCGGGAATAGACTCCCCACTGGATGGTGTATATGTGGGACAGTTCCAAAAAGCACTAAAAAGTCCTTTACAAGCTACAAAGTTACAATTATACAAGATGAGTAAGTCCTAGAGATCTACCATATACCATAGTGCCTATAGTTAACATTGATATAGAGTACACTTAAAATTTTGGGAAGAGGGTAGAACTTATATTAAATATTCTTAGCGTACACACACAGATAAAGGGCAGGAGGGGACAGGAAGGTGATGGATATGTATATGGCACAGATTGTGGTGACAGTTTCATAGGTGTTTGCTTATCTCCAAACTCATAAAGTTGTTTACATTAAATTTGTATTGCTTTTCATGGCATTCATACTGCAATAATGTGGTAATAAAAAAATGAAGTCCATATTGGAATTCAGCCCTTGAAGAAGGCTGAAGCCAACAAGGTGGATTGTCTACATAAAACATACAAATGAGAATCAGTATTTTATGATAGGATTCAAACAAGAACAAGAGACTTATGGCATTATATTCAAAATGTCCAGGAAACAATCCAAAATTACTCAGCACAGGAAGAACCAGAAAAGTCCGAAATTGCAAGATAATACACTAAAATAAATAAAAAATAAAATAAAATCAACAGACTTTAAATCCCCAAAATGCATATGTTGGGAGTATAGATACAAAAATTAAAGCAGCTATATCAGACATTCTCCAAAAAATAAGGAAAATAAAAAGAGACAGTTTAAAGCAATAAAATAAAATGTACAAGCATAAGTCAAATGAAAATATTAAAACTCTAAAACACAATAACCACAATAAAAAATGCACTGGATGAGCTCGATAGCATAATGGACATAACTGAGGAAAATTATCACTGAAGGTGAAGGTTGACAATATGAACAAAAGAGGAAAATTTTTTTAAAGCATGACAAAAGCTAACAGCCTTAGAAACCAATTGGAAAGTACTAAAAGGTCAGTATTTATAGCATAAGGCCCGTAGGATGAAAGAATACCAGGTGTGGATCAGGAATAATATTTTGAAGAAATAATGGTTGAAAGTTTCTAAAAATGGTTAAAGACACACAGATTTACAGTTACAGATTTAAGAAGTTGAGAAAATACTAAACAGGGGAAATAACTCAAGCTAACCCATATCAGCCACACAATAATCAAACTGGTGAAAACTAAAGTCAACAAAAGTACTTGACAGCAGCTACAGAAAATCCACACATCACTTAAAGGAAAACAATGACTTAAATGACTTAGCATTTTTTATTAAAAACTCCGAAGGCCTGAAGGCCAGAATGAAGTGTGAGTGTGGGGAGGACTTTCAACTTATAGAGCATGTAAAGACTGTTGATTGAGAGTTCAATTCCAGTGAGAATACACTTCAGGATTAAAGGTGAAATAAAGACAATATCTCATAAAGAAAAGCTGAGAGAATACATAGCTCTCAGGTTTATCCTGAAAGGAATGCAAAGTGGTATTATTTAAACAGAAGAGAATTGAGGCCAGAGGACAATAGATACATGAAAAATGAAGGAAAAATATATTATTAATATCTGGGTAAATATGACAGATTATTCTTACCACATTAGTTTTTTAAATGCATTCTTGACAATCTAAGGAAAAGTTATAATATTATCCATACAAATTGGAAAGAGTAAAACTACCCCTGTTTGTATACTAGAGATGTCTACCTATTAAACTCCATGTTACCTAAAAACCTCTTTCAGAACTAATAAGTGAGTCTTTTTTTAAACATTTTATTTATTTATCTTTAGAGGGGAAGGGAAGGAGAGAGGGAGAGAGGGAGAGAAATATCAATGTATGGTTGCCTCTTGTGCGTCCCTTGCCAGGAACTGGCCTGCAACCCAGACATGTGCCCTGACTGGGAATTGAACCATGATCCTTTGGTTCACAGGCCTGCACTTAATCTACTGAGCTATACCAGCCCGGGCATAAGTGAATCTTATAAGATAACAAAGTCAACTCACAAACATCAATGATAATGCTATATAGTACCCTGTACAGATCCTTCCAACAAATGCTACCAATAGCATATTCCATAGGCAAAAAAAGTACGTCAAACTAACCCTCACATGCTACTACATTAGTGTAACTGTAGTCTTTCTACAATTAACTCTAAATCAATTATAGAGCTAAACTTAAAATATAAAATTTTAACTTTAACATTTGAAAGTGAAATAATATTTTAGAAAAAGTAAAATATTTGTGACATCGGGTTATGCAAGGATTTGTAGATATGACACAAAAAGGATGATTTGTAAAGAAAAAATAGATAAACTTTAGCTCTCCAAAAACATTTTTAAAAGAATATTGCATATACTTAGAAAACATTTTCAAGTCATGTATCTGACAAAGACCATGTATGTATCTGAGAATATATCCTTCCAAATCTCGATAGTAAAAAGCAACCCAATTCATAAATGGGCAAAAGCTTGAGCAGATACTTCACTAGAGAGAAAATAAGGATGCCAAATGAGCTCCTGAAAATTGCTTAACATCACTATGCATTAGGGAATTGCACACTGAAATCATGATGATATGCTAACACACACCTATTTAAAGAGCTAAGATAAAACCAATGATAATAGAAATAATATTATTGTGCTAAGGACATAGAGAAACTAGAAGACTCAGAGATTTCTAGTGGAAATGGAAAATGGTATAGCACCTCCCCAAAAGACCATGGCAGTATCTTAGAAGGTTGAACATCATTTAAGTCTGTAACCCAGCAATATCATCATTTGATATTTACTCTAGGGATATAAAAGTCATATTTATACACAAACTTGTACATAAATATTAATGTCAGTTTTATCCATAATAGCCCTACCTAAGTGAATCAAAAAACAAAATTGTGGTACATCTATATAGTGGAATAGTACTCAGCAATAAAAAAGAAACAAGCTATTGATTAATGCAGTAACATGAATGAATCATAACTGCATTTGATAAATAAAATAAGTATGTCTTGATGGCTATATATATCAAGCCTTAATTTAAATGACATGCTGGAAAAGACACAATGACATGCATTGAGTGTGATCAGTGGTTGCCAGGGATTAGAGGGGAATGTGAGACAGCAAATGGACAAAAAGCACACAGGAATTTTTTTTTGTGGGGTGGTATAATTATTGCATTACCCGATTATGATAGTGCTTTCCACAAATCTACACATGTGTTAAATCTGATAGAACTGTATACCAAAAGAAAATCAATTTACTGCATTTAAAACATAAAAATGTTAATGGGTTCCATAAATAGTCTGGGAGAAGGCCCTCCTCAAGTCAGTACAGAAACTGAAGTACCTTGACTTAGTTCAGTTTTTTACAATTAATGTACTCACAGCTTTTGGACTGAGCTGTCTAACCAAGATCAAAACTCAGTATATAAGGCTTTGATTAATCATCCCACTATTCACCTCCCCCTTTCTACTCAGCTCTTTTTCTTCTCAGTCCCTCTGCAAATCCTCCTTTCTTTTTTTTTCCAATGCTCTCTTCTTCTCTTCCTCTCTCTTCCTCTTTTTTTTTTGTTATAACTGGTGCTTGCTGGATGTTGTAGGGGAGATTTATTTAGAGAAAGATAAAAGTAGTATATTAGTCTAAATTGTCTTATTAAATATTCCCAATTTGATAAATATTGACAAGATGTAGAAACTGGTATTGTAAGTTAATAGGGTCTGGAACTGAGATTTTGACTCAGATACCCTCTAACTATAAAAGAAAAGCAATTTAACTGCACCATATTATGAGTTTAAATAAGTTTTCCACTTGTTGCTCTTCCTCTTCCCCTTCTGGTACCCCTATAATTCGGATGTTGGAACATTTAAAGATGTCCTGGAGGTTCCTAAGGCTCTCCACCTTTTTTTTTTTTTTTTTGGAATCCTGGTTTCTTCATTCTTTTCTGTTTGTTTCTTTCTTCCTTCTGCTCCACTCCATTGATGTGAGTCCCAGTTTCCTTCCCATCGCTATTGATTCCCTGTGCATTTTCCTTCACTTAGTGTAGCCTTCATTTGTTCATCTAATTTGTGACCAAATTCAACCAATTCTGTGAGCAGCCTGATCACTAGTGCTTTGAACTGTGCATCTGATAAGTTGGCTATCTCTTGATCACTTAGATGTATTGGCTCTGGGGTTTGATCTGTTCTTTTGTTTGCGCCATTTAGGGCAGGGGTCTGGTCATGCCTGTTATGTAGTGAGGGGCGGAGCCTTAGGCATTCACCAGGGCAGGGCAACCCAGTAGCTGGGTTGTGGTGCTGTATGTGGGGGCGGGGTCCCAGAGGGAACAATGGCACTTGCTCTGCTCTCTCTCACACCTCAGTCCCTTCTGCTGCTTTCCACAAGCAAATCAGGCTCTTCTGGTGCCGGCTCCTGGGTGGGTGGGCTTGTGTACATTCTAGGACCCTGTGGGTCTCTCCAATGAACTCTCCTGTGAGGCTGGGAGTCTCTCCAGGCACCTCAACCCCCACTGGTATTTTCAATTGGTGCTTTTAGGTTTCATTTCCCAGCGCTGCGGCCCTGGGCTGCACCATCCATGTCGCTCACCATTCTCACCTGGTCTGTCTTTGTTTGAATGTGTGTCCATGGTCAGCCAGCCATCCTGTGCCCCTTACTAGTTCTGCCAGCTGCCGCCTGCGTGCCCAGGACCACCAACCATGGCTCTTTCCTGCCTCAACCCCTCTCTGCTGGCTGCCAAATCGCCCCTCTTACCAGTCTGGATGAATGGTTGTCAGACTTCCTTACAGTTCAATTTTCTGTCAGATCTGGATTTTTTGTTTGTTTGTTTCTAAATTTTGTTGTCCTTAATTGAGGTTGTGGGAGGAGGCACAGTGTGTCTACCTGTGCCTCCATCTTGGCCAGAAGTGCAACCTGAGTTCTTAAATACGTTTTGCTTATATGGAAATCCTGCCAACTGTTACTATCACAATGTTCATAAAAACATAATTATATACAACTGTGAGCAGCATTGTATGTTTAATATAGCCAACACTTGTGTTTTTAATTGAAATTAACATCTGTTTTTGCTCTTGTTTTAGCATTGAAGAAACTAAGGTTGATTGACTAAAAAAAGATAAATTAACAAATGATAGTTGAATTAGATGTTATGATTCATATGTAATATATCTCCCTTATTCAAAGTACCTAATTACACACTACTTTCAATTTATATTAATTAATATATCTACTCTTAAATTTATGGTTATAATTTTGTTCAACATGTTAGCTCTTTCAAAATTTTGTTAATAATGTTTCTCTACTTGCTGTTATGCTAAATAAAATGTTTAGTAAATGAAACAGTAAACAGTGGGTGGTGAGATATCTTCCTATAATATTTGTTTGGTATTTTAGTATTATTTGCATTAAAAGTGGTTGTTAAATCTATTTCAGAGTTTCGCTTTGCCCAAACATTTTAGACTTATCTTAACTGATACCAATATGTTCATTTTTACCTTAATACATACATAACTAGGTACAGAAACAATTATAGATACATGATTCTACATGAATTAGTACGTACACACATTTCACTGTCTCTCTTCATTCAGAGGGCTTAGAAGCAACTCAGTAGCAACAAGCACATTAAATGACTTTCAAGTTTTCTGATATGCCACATAATATAATTTTGTGCACTGTTGTAATAAATGTTACTTTTTATATTTTTAAAAGGAAAATGCATAGATATATTTGTTTTTAAGAAACCCGCTATCCAATTTAAGACTCCAACATCTATAATACTACAAAAAGAACACATCAAATTCAATGAATAAAAGAAAATTTGGTTAAGAAAAGTTAACAAAGTACTTACTAAAAGTGTTATTTGATTCTAAATTTGAAAATTTGGTATGGAATAGAGTCTCATGAATGTGAAACACATTTTCCCTTACATTTTGTGATGTAGAATCTTAAATTTATGTGAAACTGGAAATAACAGCTTGGCTCACCATACAGTCTAAATATTCAAAGCCATTGCCAACCTGACAGATTGATATAATATATTCTGAATAAGCTGATACAATAAAAAAGTGAACACCAATTATAGGAACACAATAAAATCATAGAGGAGGTAGAAGAAGAAGTAACATAATATTATAAATTTTACTTTTGTATCACTTCCAATAGTTTATTTTTCAGGCAAATTATAATCCCAGGAAGATTATACCCTCACTGTGGCTAATTCAAAGTCCAAGTAAAATATTGGAGTCTTTTGTGGACTAGGTTGCATAGCTAAAAAGAGGCCTCATCACTAGACAAATCTCTTTAAATCTCTAGACGGACTTAACTCCTTCAGTTGCCCATTGTAAAGCTTTTATTATTGTAATTTTCTATTTTTTCTATCTGCTGCCATTCCCACTTGTTCAATTATTCACTGACCATCAAGTTTAAATAAACCCAGACCATGATAAGTTATCCTGGATACTTTCTTTGGTGTTGTAGTAAGATTTTTTCAGTGTTTTTTGACACTGTAGCTTCTGTCTCATAGATATTTTTTTTTCTTTTCACTGAAACTTTCTGTCACTGCTAAACTTTATTCAATTTATTCTTTTTCCAATTATGGCAAAAATGAGTATAAGAACTTCTCAATATATACACTTGTATCCTGACAGCTCTTTCCACACCATTCATGGTGTCTAAAACAAAAGGTGTACAAATCGTGGATATTCCTTTCTTCACTTTGATTTTCCATTAATGGATTCATGCCAAATAACTTATGTCTCCACTGGACACTTGCTTTAATTTAAAGCCTGATCTATGGAGACCTATAGTTACTCTAATGTTAATTAGAAATACTATCTCCTAACACTTCCCTTTCAATACTAGAACATTATGTGTTTTCCTGGTGTTCTATAAAACAACTTTCAGCCACATGAGAAATTTATCTCTTCATAGACTGAATTCATAATTTTAGAGTCCAAATGTGTATGCAGATTACCTGAGACTATTTTATCGATATCCCTCTATGCTTTGGTTAATAGCAGTTTTAGAGCATGGGTCATATCAGTTTGATTTCACCCAAAGGCCTAAAGACCAATTTAAATGGAGTAGATGTCCTAACTGCTTAATTCTATATTCTAGACACAAGCCTCGTCAAGGGTCATCATACAGTTGAACAGAAATGACAGCTCATAGATGTGTGGCTGGTATTGATAAATGTTAAAGACAGTAATCTTTCTGAGAAATGTGTGCATTGAGGGGAGTGGTATTTTTCTTATATTTGCTACTACAAAAAAATTTAAAGTTTTTTAAAAATTTGTCTAATGATCTCTCCTGTATAAATGTTAATTCGCCTTATTTTAAATAGAATTGTTTAGTAATATGACTTTCTAAACTATTAATTCTATTAATAGATATTTTACCAGAAACTAAATAAAATTTTGTAACATAAATAGAAGAGCACAGGGCATAAGACTTTACATGAGAAAACACATTTTGCCGTTAGTTTTCAATTACCATGAAATTCAATTTTGAATTTGAAACCACTTTTGCTCTGAAGAATACCCAGTTTTCACAGAAATCATTTGTTTTTAGACTTTCTGCTTTCCCATTTACTCACTCAAAATACAATTTTTACGATATTCTAAGTAAAACAAATCAAAAATTCTGTAATATTTTGTTGTCTGTGGTTTCTGAGGGAAATTAATAACATCTGTAATTGGAAATTTTGTTGAAACCAAATCTCCAATGAATGGCACCACAAATGATATTATTGACCCAGAAAATTATTATCTACATAAAAATAAAAATCCATGGTTGAGGCCATTATTTTTTCCTTGCCTCAAGTTAATTTCCTCCACATCACCTTTTCCACTGATGACAGCCATGGGACTTTGGACTAACCACAGCACATTACTGCTCAGAGGCCACAAAGAGCACAAAACACACTCGTGTTGGAAAAACCCTGAAGATAACTCTGTTTTTATTTGAAGCTGAAAATACTTTTTTTCAGGATGATAAACAGATAAGACAGTTAGTCCCAGTCACTTTCTGGTACTCTTAAATACTTTAGTGTAAATATCTGTAGTAATATTTGTCCTATTAGCACTTGTCTTATTTGCATGTCCAATAAATATTGTGAGGAAAATATTTTAATATAGTAATTATGTAAAAAAACAACAATAATCTTACAGAAGTCACATTGAAATCATGCTGAGTCTGCTAACAAATCAAATTTCTTAGATTATAGACCAAGAGACAAACTATCTCTGGGCTCTTGCAAATTTGTGAAGGAACATGCAATCTTGTCAGATTTGTTAGTTTCTTACTTGGATATTGTTGGTATTCTAACTACTAAAATCCACATTTTTTGGATAAAGAACCTAAAGCTTTTAGAAATTAAGCAACATTCTTAGCAGTAAACAACACAGGGAAGAACCAAAATTCTAGATCTGATCTACCTGAATTTAAGGTCTATATTTTTTCCAATTATTTGTTCTTGCTCCTCTCTGCTATTTTCATTGATATCCTACAGATGAATAATCTTTATTCCTTAAAGTTATTTGTGGTGTTCTGAAGTTATCTGTGGTGTTCTGTTCAGTGAAGCAGGAAGAAGGTGTGTGTGTGTTGCGTGACTTCGAGTTGATTGTAATCCCTACCGACTCTATGAATGGATGATGTATTTTGAGTGAGGAAATGGCAAAACAGAAAGTCTGAGTGGGATCATCTGATTGCAGAAATGCAATCAGATGATCCCAACTGAATAATGAAATATGTCATATATACATATGACAGAAACCTTAAGGAAATTTGTCTATAATCAAGTTCAAATTGAACTAAATTGAAGGAAAGACTGGTCCCAAAGTATAGTGTGGTTAAAAGACACCTCTATCTTCATTTTAGCGTTATTTACAATAACCAAGGTAAGGAAGCAACCTAAGTGTCCATCAATAACAAATGGATAAAGAAGATGTGATACATATAGACAATGGAGAATATTGCTCAGCCTTTATAAATTATACCTTACTTTTTGTGACAATATGGATGGACCTAGAGGGCATTATACTAAGTGAAATAAGTTGGATAGAGCAAGACAAATATTATATGATTTCACTTACATGCAGAATCTAAAAAACAAAATAAATGAACAAATAAAACAGAAACAATATCATAGATACAAAAAACGTACTGATGGTTACCAGATGCAGGGAAGTTGGGTGCCTGGGTGAACAGGTGAAAGGATTAAGAAGTACATATTGGTAGTTACAAAGTCATTACAGGGATATAAGGTATAGCATTGGAAATATAATCAGGTGAGTCCCAGTTTATCGGGAGATCACTAAATAACTTACATAAATGTCTAACCACTAATATGTATACCTGAAACCACTATAAAATAATGTTGAATATCAACTGTAATTGAAAAATACAAAAATAATAATTTTATTTTTCCCAGGATAATTTTGTTTATAGTACAATGATTTATGTGTAACAATTTTTAAATAATTTATACATGCATGTTATATTTTTTATTGTTGTTCAAGTACAGTTGTCTCCATTTTCCCCCGCCTCCTCCTCCACCCCAGCCACCCCACCTATCTTTGAGCCTTGACCTTTGAGCTCCATCCTTGACCCTACCCCTCTTTTGTTTATTAGCCTGACAATTTATTTTTTCATTTTATTAATAAAATTAAAAGTTAAAAAGTGAGGCTACTTGTTCAAAAAAGAAATAAAACTTTTAATAAGTATATAAAGCTATGCTAAATACTATGAAAAGTCTAGTAGAAAAATTGTATTAAAAATAAATTGCAAAATTGGCTTTTTATTTATTAGAAAAATCAGTCACAGTCAGAAGAGAGACATTGTTGAATAAAATGGCTCCATAACTGTCTGATTTCTTGTCAGGATGTACTTTCAAACTTTCAAGGAATAAATAATTTTGCAGTTATGTACTAGCCTGGA
Organism: Anoura caudifer; assembly: GCA_004027475.1. Classification (NCBI taxonomy): domain Eukaryota; kingdom Metazoa; phylum Chordata; class Mammalia; order Chiroptera; family Phyllostomidae; genus Anoura; species Anoura caudifer. The sequence goes on along the minus strand of PVKU01005680.1, from coordinate 54,151 downwards.
GAGAATAATCTATCTACTTACTAAATATAGTGTATATGTATATATGCTATATGTATATGTCCATATGATGGTCTTTATCTTATTAAAATAAAAAAATGTTTTTGAAATGTAATAAGTATATCAACCTAATTTGGATCAGTATTTTGGATGAAAGCCTTCACTGTGTTAAAGAGCAAATTCTGTGTTAATTTAGCTATTGACAAAGGCATACAGTATATTATGTTATTGCTCATTTTGAAATAGGAGGTAAGAATTCTGTAATAAAAAAGTAACATCTTTTGATGTTTTTAGCATTAACATTTTCAATGCTGTCTTAACCTAAGTTATATTCATCCACTAATATGTGGCCCCGAGGTCAGGTATCCCCTGGCCAAATACCCTCTAGTCCTTCATTTGCAAATTCTGACTGAGTTGACATCTGTTCTTTTCTCAGAACACTTGATAATACCCACGGAAAGATTAAGTAAGTGGAGGGTCTAAATAATTATGAGGGAGGCCAGTGAAAAGCAGAAAAGGAAAATAAATTAGCTCATTCTATTGTATGCAAGTACCGTGACGGTTACTTTATCTTTAATCCTCATAGCCCAATGCAGTTATTATTCTCATTTGACGCATTAGAAAATAGAATGAGTTGGTATTTCTGACTCATCCCACAAGCACTTCTGTCATACAATAGAGCATGAAAGCACTTTTAACATTAAAACACTGATTCAAATTCAAAGGAAAATCTCAATTACATTAATAAAGGGCATTAGAGGATAGTGGTCTAAATGTACATGGCCTGAGTCCACGTTCAAATCTGAAACTTATTAAATTTGTCACCTTGGGCAAGTTTTGTAAACTAACTGTGTCATAGTCACTTCATTTTTAACAAACAAATGCTAAGAAATTGTACCTCCCAATGTATTAGAATGACTAACTCAGACAATACATGTAAAACACCTAGGACAATGCTTGGTACATATTAAGAGCTTTACAGGTTTGCTAATAATATTTTTGCATTAAACTAAATTTGGGAAAATAATAGAGACATTTTCTGTCCTATAAACTAGAGTATATTTCCTGTTCGCTATTGTGTATCTTCCTGGACACTGTAAATTCCTGGAGAGTCTTTTTTTCTTAATCATTCACAGAATATTTTAACTATCTCAAATAAAGATTTCCTGAAATTATCCTTTTGAATATTAATGTCCTCTAACTTAAAGTAATTACCCTGTGTGATGGATAATTTTATGCATCACTTTATGTGTCTGGGCCGTGGTGCTAACTTATGTGTTTCTGGAGGTTGACATTTAAGTTTGTGGATTTAGAATAAAGCAAATTGCCCTCCATAACATGAGCGGGACTTATCCAATCAAGTTGAAAGCCTGAATAGAACAAAAGGCTTGACATCCCCTGAGTAAAAAAGAAATTCTCTTGCAGAGTAGTGTCTCTGGACTTCATCTGCAACGCTGATTCTTCCTGAATTCTGCAGCAGCAGGCCTTTGAGCTTGAACTGAAACTTGGCCCTTCCCTGTGTTATCTACCTGCTGGCCAACCCTGCAGATTTTGGATTTCTCAACCTCTATAATTGCATGAGCCAATTCCTTAAAAAAAAAAAAAAAAAAAAAAAACTCTCTCTCTCTCTTTCTTTGTTTTTTTTTCCTGTGCTCTTTGATAATTTGTAGTCCCTCCTTTCAGCAAAAGCAAATACAAAAGTGCCAGCTGCTCTTTCCTGCCAACATGGATGGGTTCATAATATTTTTTTCTCTTTTTTACAGAATTTGTTGAGGTGACATGGATTAATAAAATTATATAGGTTCAGGTGTATAATTCTATAACACGTTATCTGTATATTGCATTGTGTGTTCATCACCTCAAGTCAAGTCTCCTTCCAACACCATTTATTCCCCCTTTACCCTCTCTTACCTCCCCCCAACTTCCTTTCCTTCTTGTAATCACCATATTGTTGTCTGTGTCTGGGTTGCTGTTGTTGTTTTTTCTTAATCCTTACTTTTTTTAATCAAGCCCCACAACCCCCTCCCCTCTGACATCTATAAGTCTGTAAAAATTCACAAAATAGAAGACATGTTACTCTGTAGCAACACATCATGCCCTTAATTTGGGGATGAAAAAGACACATATATTCCTGTATACATTTTTATTCTTTTCAAAACAAACTAGCACATTTCTAAGTATTTTTTTTCATTTTGAGAAATGTTCTAATTAAATAGAGTTAGCAGTTCAAGTGTTCTTTTAAAGTATTTTCCTTATTTGAAAGTAGCATTGGCATGAAATGAATCTGAAGAAAGGTAACTAATATAGACAGTCTCAAAGGAGGGCAAACAGGACCCACCACATCACTGCCCATCCGTACAGCAACCGCCATGAACTCTCTGGGCAACTTCCTTCTTGCCCATAAAATACCCAGAATACATGCACTTTAAATTATAAAGTTTATAGCTGTGTTCTTTTTTATTTAACTGCAAGGAATATCTAGAAACAATTCAGGAAGCTATCATCATAGTATTGGAAAAAATGAAATATTTTGTTAGGGAAAAAAAGGAAAACTAAAGCCATAAAGACACAGCCAGGACAAAACACTGCAGGTCATTATAGTGCAAGGTCAAAGAGCGTGTGACCTGGGAACAGGTAATATGACTCTACCTCTCGTTTAACCTTTATTTTTTTTATTAGTAAGCTTGATATTTTGAATTAGTTGTAGAATAACACACATTTTTATGAAGTAATATAGACAGATTACGTATGCCCAGTTATCCCCAATGGTAATATCTTTCTTGCAAAACCACGGTACAATATCAGATCCAGGATATTGACCTTGATAACTGTCAATACACAGAATATTTTCATCACAAGGAACACTCATGCTGCCCCTTTATAGCCACTTCCATTCCCTCCACATCTCCAACTTTTCTTTCATCATCCTTAACACCTAGCAACCACTGACCACTATCAGCCTGTACTTCATTTCTATAATGTTGTTATATCAAGATTATTATATATATGGAATAATACTGTATGTAACTTGTGGAACTGGCTTTCTTCATTCAGCATAATTACCTGGAGAGTCATTCAGGATGCTGTGTATATAAAAGAAATTAAATATAATAGATTATTATCAGTAGCATTCCATTAGATGGTTGTACCACAACTTAATCAGTCACCAATTTGAAAACATCTGGGATATTTTCAGTTTGTGGTTATTATGAATAAAGCTTCCATAAGTATTATGCATAGATTTTATATAAACATAAGATTTTATTTCTTTGGGAAAATGCCCAGAAGTGCAATTCTCAGTTGTATAGTGGTTTTTCTTTTCTTTTTTTTTTTTTTTAACAAACTGCCAATTTGTTATCTAGAATTGTCATTTTGCATTCTCACTGACAATGCATAAGTGATTCACTTTCTCCATATCTCTCCAACATTTGGTGTTGTCAATATATTTCCTCTTCTGATAGGTGTTATCTCATTATGTTTTTAATTTGCATTTTACCAAGGCAAATAATGGTGAACAAGTTTTCACGTGTTTACTTGCCAGTTGTAAATCTTCAGTAAAATATCTCTGCTCATTTTTTAATTCCATTGTTTCTTTTCCTCTAGGGTTTAGAGTTCTTTATACATTCTAAATACCAGACCTCTGTCAGATACATGAAGTTTGCAAATATTTTATCCCATTGTGTAGCTGGTCTTTTCATCCTTTTAACAAAGTATTTACCAAAACAAATTTTTTAATTTGATAAACTCTATTATTAATTTTTATGGATTATTCTTTTTTTATCAAATCTAAGAAATGTTTGTCGAGCCCTAGATCTCAAAGATTTTCTCCTATTTTTATTTCAAAATTTTATGGTTTTATGATTTACATTCAGGTCCACGATCCATTTTTGAGTCATGAGTGTGTCCTCAGAGCTTTGAAAGATGAAATTCTAGGCTTACCACCAAAGCTTTGCTGGCATACATGTGCATGGGGCCATGTTTCTGTTTTTCTCCTGTGGTGTTTGAATGAAGCACAGCTATTATGGCCTATAAGTTTCCTGACCTTTTGGTTAAAGATAGCCAAATTATGGGGAGGCTTGTTATCCTTTCCAGATTGCTATCTTCTTCAGCTCCATATTTGGGAGATATGAAACAAAAAGAAAACCCGGGGAACTCAACACCATGTCATTCAGCAGATCCCAAAGTCCCTAGTGAAGTCATCATTTAAACCGAAGTTGCATTGTTTCTTCATCTATAAAAGGCTATACAAATACAACCTTACATATAAGTTCATTGTGAATATTATGCAAGTTAATATATGTAAAGCATCTATAAAAGTATGATGTTTCTATTTTATGTCTAACTAATGAATTCCATGTAACTAAATAGAATTCCATATTCTAGCTCTACATATTATTTAATTCACACCCACAAATGCACACATGAACACATATTGAACTTTGATCGTTTCAGATTAATATTGAAAGTTGTCCTGGAAATCACAATTTTTGAAATATACATATTGTATATTTGACTATAAATTCTGCAAATAAAGGAAGCAATTGAATTCCCCTGGGCCTGTTATACAGGAAATAATGAATATACATATGTCTTAGATGAATGACTAGGATAAATGCTTCAGAGTTTAGCTTAGGCCCTGAGTGAAAATTTCCTATTTAAAAAAATAATATTCTGAAAGGAACTAAAGCTTTCTTTTTTCTTCATTTTTCATTTCTTTTTTTCTTTTATTACCTTCTTTGTTGCTTCTGTTTCTTTCCCCTTCTGAACAAGGTAGCCCCAAAGGGCTGAGCACTGTATGCGTCTGGGTTAAGAGAATAACAGGAGTCCAGAGTACTACTTCAGAGACAGCATCAATGAGGAAGGATCCAATCTAGGGGTCAGCCAAGTCAGAGCTCAAGCAAGATGAGAAAGCTGTCTCAGGGAGTGTTGTGACATGATTTCAGATTTGCAGTGGCCTACGGTGATGGATAGCAGGCCGTTTGCTCAGCATGGAGTGGAGGATGGAGATCAGAGCTAAGGGCGGAACTCGCATATGAGGTGGCAGCTTGGTGCAGGGTGTCAGAACCAAACAAAAAAAGGACAATTGTGTAGTAAGACAGTGATGACAATTTGGTTATTTATAGGAGGACCATTGAAATAAATAAAGGCATTGTATATAATGTCTGTGTTTCTTACTGTCTGAGAAGGGAATCACAAATTAGAGAAAGAGACTAGTAAGTGCTGGGATTTTGGGTTGATATTGGAGTGTAAAGTCATGGATTTCAATAAAAATGTAAATTGGTAGAGTAATAAGTATGGAAGTATATACTTATTCATCAGCTTAATCCACTGAGATCACTCAGATTAATGAGCACATCTCAGAAGATAGCTTTATACATCCACCTCTACAAAAAAAAAAAAAAAAAAGCTCCCACCTTAGGACTCACTTTGGAGAAATAATTGATTACAAGGCTGGGTCAGAGAAATTACAAAGGAGCCTAGCACATTTCATTTTGTTATAAAGAATAATCCATCCCTGTCACAAGGACCTAGAAATAACTGGAAGATTCTCCCACTGACCAAAACAAACAGTCTCAGCATAAAAATGCATAATTATAGTAAAATTATAAAGTGTAGCCCTGGCTGGTGTGGCTCAGTGGATTGAGCGCAGGCCTGCGATCCAAAGGATCGCAGTTCGATTCCCAGTCAGAGCACATGCCTGGGTTGCAGGCCAGTTCCCTGCAGGGAACACACGAGAGGCAACCACACATTGATATTTCTCTCCCTCTCTCCTTCCCTTCCCCTGTAAAGATAAATAAATAAAATCTTTATAAAATATTTTTAAAAAATTATAAAGTGTAGAATGAAATGAGGGTTTGTGAATTTGCACTGGCACTAATTAATTTATTCAGGTTATAATGAAGAAGAAGGTAATTTTGTAGACTCATTACCCCCTGAAAATATATGACATCCTCTGAACTGGCACATGTGACAACGTATCCCATCTCTCGTGATGTTAACATTCATCATTTATTAAAATGGGACTTCCCAGGCTTCTGCTCAGTACATATGTTCTTGTTTCCTTTTTGCAGTTAGTATTTTGTCAAAGGTACTTGGAGGAAACTAAGTAATTTAGGAGTAATATATATATAGGATTTATACTGCTGTCAATACATTACATGTCTTTGCGTTCTATATTATTCTTCTGTGGATTTATAGAATGGACACCTAACAACTCCTCTGCGCTTTCAGGCACCTAAGGCTCAGTCTCAGATGCCTTTGATATAAAATAGGTAATGTTGAAATATAAATATTAATAAAGCAGCTTATTTCTTAACTGTCATTCGGAAACAGAAACTGTAAGAGTAAGTTTTACTAATAAACGATATTTTTCTTGGAGTATGTCTTTTCCATAGAGTATACAAGTCAATTTATTCAAGAAAGAGGAAGGAAAGCTTCATGCCCCTGTGTAATCACAATATGCCACAGTGTGCAGAGCACTTCACACGTTACTGTGGGCGATTTTCCTACCAACCTCTCTGCATTTTGAAAATAATAAATGGAGTCTGCAATCACAAATATTTTGTATTAGAGCTGAAATTTAAAGCTATGCCTGCAAGATTGCAAACCTGATTGTCACCCAGTACTACCAAGTAGCAATACATGTTAACGATGCAAGAAACTAAGAAATGGTAATGAAACTTATATTTTAAATAGCTTGTAAACATTATCCTTCATTTTGCTTCAACACTCACAAGGTAATTTTCTATTCTTTCCCCTCAACTTTGGTGAATCTCTTCTTTCCAATGTAGATTTTTAAATGATCCCCTTCCAAAATACACATTCAATTTACAAGTTTTACCCTAATCGTGCCACACTCAACCCTTTCCTTACTATTTTTTATTTTTTTCTAAATTACTTATTTTCATGTCTTAATTTTCCTTATTAGATTAAAAAATCCTTTAAGAAATCATGGCTATCATAAACAAATCAACAAACAAGAAGTGCTGGTGAGCTTGTAGAGAAAAGGGAACCCTAGTCCACTGTTGGTGTGAATGCAGACTGCTGCAGCCATTGTGGAAAACAGTATGGAATTTCCTCAAAAAATTAAAAATGGAATTGTCTTTTGACCCAGTGATTCCACTGGGGGGCTTATATCCTAAGAATCCAGAAATATCAATTCAAAAGAACCTATGCACCCCAATGTTCATAGCAGCACAATTTACAATAGCCAAGTGCTAGAAGCAACCTCAGTGCCTACCAGGAAATGAGTGGATCAAAAAGCTGTGGTACATTTACACAATAGAATACTATGCAGCAGAAAGAAAGAAAGAGCTCCTACCCTTCATGACAGCATGGATGGAACTGGAGAGTATTCTGCTAAGTGAAATAAGCCAGGTGCTGAAAGAGAAATACCATATGATCTCACCTGTAAGTGGGACCTAATCAACAAAACAAACAAGCAAGCAAAATATAACCAGAGACATTGAAATAAAGAACAAACTGACAGTAACCAGAGGGGACAGTAGAGAAAAATAATGGAGGAAAATAAAGGAAGATCCATATAGGAACATGTATAAAGGATACATGGACAAAGCCAAAGGGAGTAGGTTCCAAGGTGGAAGGTAAGGATGGGTGGAGGGGGCATGGTGTGGTAAAAATGGAGACAACTGTACTTGAAGTACAATAAAAAAGATTTAAAAAAAGAAATCAAATTAGTATTTTGCATACAATAGCAGGCTTTTAGTAAATACTACTTAAAACAGTTTAATATTAAAATCAACTTATTTCCTCTTTAAAAATGTATTCCAAGACTTAGATGTATTGAGAGAAATATAATAAAACTATAGCTAAAATTTTGCTGAAATAATTCAATAAATATTATAATTAATGTATCATAATTAATTATAATAAATATTATAATTAATATTAGAAATAGGCATTCACTGTAGAAACAGAAAAATTCAAAGAAATATTTTGTATTTTTTTACTAAAAATATTGTCTTGTGGTGAGAAGAAATATATTTGAGGTTTTATTTTAGTAGGCCCAAAATATATTTTTATTTTTCTTTAGAGGGGAGATACTAGAGAAAAATAAGAAATCTTTCTTTCCTGTTACCTTCCATAGACTAGATAAATGAGAGATTATGAAAGAAAGTTTTTTGTACAATCTAATACCTGGAAGGTTTTTGGAATCAAGAGTGAAGGAACTAGAGAAAAATCTATTTTATAAAATAATTTAATATAAAGTAATTAGAAAGATGCAGAGCTTCCTTTGAAGCTAATCATACATATTAAAGAATGAAGATTCAGAAAAGAATAATTACTAATAATCAAATTGCTAATAATCAAAATTACACAACTATAATAAATATTAATTTTGTTTTTTCCTGCATTTTACAATTGAAAATATGAAAACTCAATATTCTGGTATGAAGGATATGTGATCAACTATTTAATAAATTTGAATAACCTAAATATGCTTCTGGAAATAATACAATAATTGGTACCAGACTAGTTCTCTTGCTATAAACTATTTTAAGTTGGAAAATTGTGGGAGTGCTCCACCTGTAGAGCCCCCCTGCCACCATCCACCATGGATGAGGATAAGTCTACCCAGACATGATCTGCTTGGGGAGGAAAGGTGGCCAATCTCTCAAAGGAGAAGGGCTAGGAGCCTTTTCCTCAATGGGCTTTTATTGGATTCAATTTGCACAGGAATACAGGTAAAGCTGATAAATCATTATCAGGAAGTAAGGATTAAATAACAGATAACATTCAAAGTACTATGAGGGCTTATTCTGAGACAGAGACAATTAGCTAAAGGGCCAAAAAACTTTGGGAAACAAACTCATTTCATGTTTGGACCCTATCAGAAAATTGAGGGCATTCTTAGCAAAGCAGGTTTCACAGAATTTTATGCATTCTTTCTCAGGCCTGATCTCCCTGGGAAACTGCCCATTACTGCCCAGGGCTGCACTGCCCTCTGACATTGTTTCAGGCTTAAGTCAGGCAGGGAAGTAAGGCAGCCAAGAGATCAGGAGACTTCTTGAAGACAGTATGACGACTCAGGTTACGTCAAAGCCCAGGGGTGAGGGTCCATCACCCCCTTTATCTTTAGCCCCCCCAAGTCCTTCCCTGATGGCCCTTTTGCAACTGTGTCTATCTTAGGTCATCCCTGCCTCAAGGAATCTTACCCATCATTGGCTAACCAGTCATCCGCCCGGGCCCAAGCAAGGTGAAGTAAAAGGGGGCAGAGGTGGCGCCCCTGCCAGGAAGATAAGCTTTGTCTCCTTAGTAGTTTATAGTCCCAAGGTCTCTTATTCAGCCTTAGCTATGAGGGATTATAGCTTCTGAAACCAGGCAAGGCAATTACCAACAGTAAATATATATGATAATGTTATTTTCAGGTCAACATGCAAAGTAACACTAGAACTCTGAGAAATGGGAAGTTTACAAAGTGAATCTGAGCACAAAAGTCTGACTTGTTTCCGAGGGTCAGTTTTCTGACAGCACCACAGAAAGCTAGTGTCTGAATAGAGCACAGTATTGGTGAGCCAATGATCAGGCCTGTGAGTTGGAACATCAGAGAGATGAAGGATTACAAAAACAGATGGCCTTAAGAGTACATCCAGGGGCTTGTTGAGATGTCATGACTAAGAGGTGGGTTATACATGCAGAAGGTAGGATAAGCTAGGACTTTCCAGAAAGTAGTAATGACTGGATTAAAAACAAAGTAGAAATACTGTGTTGCATTGGCAAAATTGCATTGGTAAGAATGGAAATTGTGAAGGTTGGAGTTCTGGCCCACCCCAAATTGACAAAATTTATTAGCATTTGTCAAATATCCAGAAATAGCAAAGTTAAAACCACAAAATCAACAAATAGTAGTTAGCAAGAGTGTATTGTGTATGTAAGAACAGTTCATGAACTTAGAACTTTCAAATTTAAATCTGATAAGCAGCACAGGGTCCTGATGTTACAAGATAGCTTACCAAGTGAAAAGGAGGAAGTCATTTAACTTTCACAGTGATTGGTCATTACAAAGGGGATTTCCAGATGGCAGGGATTGGTTAAAAGTGATTATATTATACCATTTTGAGGAAGATAATTTAAGTTTCTTTCATGGCCATCAGAGATGTTTGCAAGAAATAAACTGGTTTGCATTTGCTCATGAATTAAGTTTTGCATATGTGGCTTAAATGCTTTTGTCTGCTCAGGGAATTTTCATGTCTCATCTCTATTTTGTACTTAATTTTAACACATTCATGGCATTCAGCTGACAGAAATAATAACCATGTCCTTAATGGGGAAAAGGAGAATGGAGTGGATTTGCCAATCAGTGGACATTTGGTAATGTCTAGAGACATTTTTGATAGTCACAAAGAGTAAAGCACTACTGGTATCTTATGGGTACTGGTAGAAGATGGCTAGGCATCCTCCTTTGCACAAAACAGTCCCCACAAAAAATATTTTGTTTTCCAAATTGTAGGAAATGCTCAGATTAAGCAATGCAGTTCTACTTTTGACCTATCAAGTCTACTTTCTACCTATTCCCCCCAAAAGTCTAGAACTAAGCCTCAACAAGATCCACAGAGGAAGAAGAAAAAGAAAAAAAAGACATGTTATGTACAAGGGAATAAAGAGAATAAATTCTGCTCATGTTTTATCATAAATAGAGGATGCCAAAAGTCAATCAATTGATTGAATTTTATAAGTGATATATGAAGGACCCATGGACATGGACAACAGCATGAGGATTGACTATGTGAGTGGGGGGCAGGTTGGGTGGAGGGGGACAAAGGGAGGGGAAACAGGGCATCTGTAATAGCAAGAACAATAAAACATCAAAACTAAAAAAATAAAAATTAGTACTGAAAGGTAAAAAAAGAGGAAGGAAGGAAGGAAGGAAGGACTTGACAGAAATTTTATATACAGTGTAAATATCCTTGCAAAGCAAGTTTTAAAGGACATTTTTTTTTTAAATAAAGCTGTGAGAGTTTGTCACTACAAGAAGTGATAAAATATCTTTCAGTCAGAAAGGAAATCATATGAGGTAGAAAGTTGGAATGTACTGAAAAGAATACAGATCACTGGGAATGAATCTGCGGAGAGTCTGTTCTGCAGCGTTGATACAGTTACTCAGCGTGGCCTTGCAGATTCCAGGTTTTATTCACCTTCCAATTGAACATCATTGACAAATATCAGCAAGATGGTAGCAATATGTTGCTACTGTTTTTAGCATCACTTTCTCATACAATAACTACCAGACTAAGTAAAAGGGATGATCTCTTTGAGGTTTTAAGAAGTAAAAAAGCTTTCCCAAAGACTTCACTGCATGTCTCATTGGACAAGCCAATCACAGGCATGGATTTTGAAAAGCTGTGATTGTTGTAGAGCAGTTTCCTGACATGAGGTAAATCCCAAGGAGTCACCCTCAAAGTCTAGCACATGAAAGTGGAAGTTCCAATAGTCACACCAAATCTAAGTACTTTTGTGCCCATCCACCTTCCACAAAATTACATCATCTATTTTAGACTGGCAACCCAACACTTAGATGTTTGAAATGGAAGTTATTCCAGTCTCCTGTCTAGGTTAGTGGTTCCTAGGAATATGTAAGAATACATTCTATATTCTATCAAGGCTTACAACTTTTTTTGTGTGAAACCTGTAAACAGAAAGTCCCTTAGTTCTCAGGATGAAGGGCAGAGAGGACAAGAAAGTGGACAGAAACAAAAATTTTGAATGGCATTGTTTATGAAATCAGCTCTGTGGAACAAAATCAGAGAACGCCTCACCAGGAATGGGGATGAACTCCCTTGTAAATGTAGAGCAGCAAGGACTGCACCTTTGGTCTCTCCAATGTAAAACTGTTCCTGGTCCTAACTGATACCATTGGCTGGCTGGGTAAAGCACTGGAACTACATATTCTACCTCCAGAGTTAGTTCTGCCACAGCAAATATTTCAGGGAACCCCCGGGTTGCTCCTTGAGGTACTCTTGATATTTTTTAGCCTTTTCCATCTATTGTAGAAACCATCACTTGGATATTGAACTTTCTAAGATCAATTTTTAGCTCCCCTACTTTTTCTTACTATACACAATTAGGCCTGTCTTTGCCAAGGACCATCGATGTGAACAACAGCAGTTTCTCTCAGTATATCCTTACATCCTCCATCTGTCTACACTTTTGTGGGTTTGTTTTTTTTTTCTATAACATGCCTCACTGCATGTGGTTCCCATTCCCAAATATCTTTCTGCCATTTCCACCTAGGAAATCTATCATCTTTAGATAGCTACTCTATGTTATCTTTGATAGGCTTTTTCTTCTATGTTTAATGTGGGTTTTCTTTTCTTTTCTTTACTATTTTATTTTGTCCCCATCCAAAAGGCAGCATCAATTGTTCCTAGACCTTAAACTTTTGTTACCTTACTGCCATTATTTTCTGAAAAAATTCAGTTCACTTCCTCCTCCTCAACTGTAGCCTTACTTTGAAGCAAGAGTGAAGCTATCCTCACTTCCGCTTCAAGGGAAAGAATACTCTCTTTGCAGTCAGATGTGCACAACGTGAATTCAGACTCCATAATTTACAAGTTTGACCTTGTACAAATCACCAAGCCCTTCTGAAACTTAGTGTTATCCATTTGTTAATAAAAAATGTAATACACTTGAGATTGGTAAACCTTAATGTATGTTAAACTTTAACTAAAGTAAATATGAAAAATCTGAATGAGAAAATGAATGAAACTAAACTAATATTAAATGTGTCTTCAGTTTTTGGGGGTAATTCAATAACAACCTTTTCAAGCTTCAGTGACAAATTTTAAATAAGGAAAATATTACCCATGTGGGTGTACTGTTTTCAGAATTGTACCGAAGATAATTTACCCCCAAATAACAATACTAAGAAAACACTAATTTATATGTACAACACATAGTATGCGTAATTATATATTTAACTACATATTAAAATAAACATATATTAAAACAAATTAAAGAAAAGTCTTTAAATTAATACCAAATAATCAACCTAGATTAAAAGATATATATAGGTGTTTATTGAATTGTCTTTCAAATCTCCAATGTATTCAATATGTTTCAAAATAAAATGTTTTAAAAGTCAATGAAGGACAAAACAAGCTATTCAGTAAACTACATAAGAAAATAAAATATCCAAATTGAAAAAAATTCATATCCAAAAATTATTTCTATGTGAATTAAAATCAAGTTTGGGAAAGTTTATTTTAAAAAATCAAGTTTATTTCACTGTGTATAATGCTCTCCAGATCTATCCATGTTGATGCTAAGGGTAGAAGCTCCTTCTCTCTTTCAGCTACATATTATTCTATTGTGTAAATGTAACACAGTTTTTTTCTTTTTATTCTAATAGGAAAATATATTTTATTTATTTATTTATTTTTAATTTTATTTTAATTGTTTTTCTTGTACAGTTTTCTGTCTTTTACTCCCATCCCAGCCCACCACCCCAGCCTACCCCACCTCCCTCCCATTTCCACCCCCCCTAGTTTTTGTCCATGTGTCCTTTATATTTGTGGCTCTAAACCCTTCCCCTTTTCCCCTGAAATTCCCTCCCCTCTCCCCTCTGGTGACTGTCAGCCTGTTCTCAATTTCAGTGTCTTTGGTTATATTATGCTTGTTCACTTGTTTTCTTGATTAGGTTTCTGTTAAAGGTGAGATCATATGGTATTTGTCTTTTACTGCCTGGCTTATTTCACTTAGCATAATGTGGTGGACACCGGCCAGCACTGTCTGCGTTGTTATGGATTAATTAAAACATACATACAGACTACCGACTCTGATGGAGGAATAAAGACAGCAGCATGGCTTTTCTCTCAAGAGGAGCAAAAGCTTCGGTCTCCACCATGACAGGCCTTTATTCTAATAATCTGCTCACATTCCAAGATATGTATATGTATACATATGTATAACACATAGTTCTTCCTCACTATCCTGGTTACAACAAAGAAGTCAATGCCCCTCATTACATCACAGAAGAAGGACATTAGCAAATGAATAGGCAGCCGGTTACTCTGGGCCTGCAAGGTACTTGCAGGGTGAGGGGGTTTAAGCAAAGAGCAAGCCTCAAAACAGCCTAGGTATATTGTAAATCTGATTACCCATGGAAGAACCTATCTATGGGCGTGGGTCCTGTGCATCTCCGAGTGGGAGCTGGGCCCATGCCATGCAGAAGAGTCTGCCACATTTTCCCCCTTTCATTTTAAAATGATCCCACAAGGTTTGCTGTTTGCTGATCTCCCACATGACCCTGGGAAAATAATTTGCAAATATATCAAAAATTCGTAGAACATTATTATAATCAGTAAGCAACCAGTGGTTCCAAAGACCCACATTCTCAGATTAATACCAATCAATCATTGTTAGGCAGTAATGGTCAAATAGGTAACATTCAAATAACTGTGAGGGCTTATTTTGAGTCAGGGTTAAATAGCTAAAGTGCCATAAAATTTTGGGGGAAACACTTATTTTAGGCTTGGACCCTTATCTTTAAATTCAGGGTACTAGCAAAGTAGACATAACAGGATTTTATGCTTTCTTTGTTAGGCCTGATTTCCCCGGGGAACCTGCCCTTGTAGCACAGGGCCGCACCCACCTCCGGCATTGTTTCAGGCTTAAGCAGATTAGAGCTATGAAGCACGGGATAAAGGAAGACATCTCCCAGACAGCAATGGGGACTAGGGCTATGTCAGAATAGCCAAGGGGCGAGGGTCCATCACCCCCCGAGTCTTTCCATGAGGGCCTTCCAAGTGGTCATGCCTGTCTTAGATGACCCCTCCCTTGAGGGAATCTTACTGGTCATTGGCTAACTGACCAAGCATTGGAGGCCAGATATGGATGAAGCAGAAGCGGCGATCCTGCCAGGGAGATAAGCTTTGTCTCCTTATTGGCTCAGGACCTCTTCACAGAATAGACCCAGAAGAAGTACGTCTCTTGGCCTCTTACTCAGCCTTAGCCATGGGGTGCTACAGCCTATGAAACCAGTCAGGGCAGTTCCCAATCTCCCAAATTTTTCATTTGTAAATGCTCTAGTAACTGTTAATCCTGTGGAAACTACTATTTGCTGTTCCCAAACACAATCTTAAGAAAACAACCTTTATATATATCATAAAGCATAAATAAGGATTAAGACAAAGGGGAATCCAAGGGCTGCTAGGACCCAAACTTGTAAGTTCAGTCCATTGAAACAGTTTTTAGGGTTCAAACATTGAACATTATGGGGCACCGAGGGGTTGTACTCTATGCAGGTGATGCCTGATCCTCGCCTCCTGTTATTGGGGAAGGCTCCACTCTCCTCCATTGGTCTACACAGGCCCATAAGTGACGGTGTAGGTGTCCATTTTCTTTCTGGTGGTTCAGGGTCAGCTGGGCCATCTGGTCTGTCAGTTGATTGGTTCTCAGCTCCAGGTAGCAGAGCTTGACCTCTGTCCCGCTCACAATAAGGCTTTATACCCTTTAAGCTGGCAGCCAGACAGGACCTGTAGGGATGGAAACACACATACCCTCTTCCCCATGTTAAGTTAAGGGCCCTGCCAAGAGCCATCTCTCAGTGAATCTCTATATAAAACCTTAGGATAAGATGACTTTGGCTCCTTCTTCTGAAAATGTTTCTCAATTGGAGTACAGAGATTCATCACAATTTAGAAAATTATATGTAAACATGGCTAACATAATCAAATTTTCAGGGGGAAGGACTCATGACTCCCCTATTTTTTCTGTTTAGGAAGATTTTTAAAAATATGATGAGCCCATTCTACAATTTTCTGACTGGTTGCACTGTAAGGGTATACAAGGCCATTATCAGTTTTAATTTGCTGAGGCGTCCTGACTGACTAAAGGCCTCAAGCCAATGGGCTTGTATATTTCAGCTTAGCTTGGAAAGACAGGCCCCCTGCTGTTTCTGCAAGCTGCAATGCGTTCACAGGTTTCAAGGAAAGTGGGGAAGATGGGGGGGGGAGGTGCTCTGAAAAAATACACTTTAGACAAAAAATGGTTGTGCGCCAAGAGTCCTTTGTGACTTGATTGATTAACTGTTTCCTTTGGGAAAATAGCTGGTTCCTACCCAAGGAAATGATCAGTATTTACATGTACTGAGTTAAAAAATGGTACCTTGTTTTCCATGGAAAAGGGCTAATTTTACACGAAAGACAATATACCAATATTTCATTTTTCCAATAAAGGTCACCGCTGTGGCATAAACAAAGAGGATTTTTAATATTTTTAACACATGGCACCCCCATCCCACTTATAGCATGCTTTTAGATTGATAAATTTATGAACATGCACAACTTTCAGAAACAGTTTTTCTCTACTTGCAAATACATTTACTTTTTTTAAAAATGGTTGCAAGTGCACCAGTGTGCCTAGGTGCGGGGAGGGTCTTCTCCCCCAGCACAGCAGGCTGGGACTGGCAAAGAGACCCTACGCTGCGGTGGGTGATGCTATGGCATTCTGCCGGTCACCGCCGGGGACATGTGTCCTGAGGGCGTTGCAGCTGTGGGCCCCAAGACCGTCTAGCCACTTGGCTGTGTTGCCACCAGCAGCTGCTCCACACACCGCACCACACCCCGGGGATGCATGTATCGTGCCCTTTCCGTGCATACTTCCAAAATGTGAAGATCCCTTATCTGGGAGAAAATCAGCAGCCCCAAGATGCTACTGAACATAAAACATTGCTCTAGTTCTTAGAGAGCCTGTTCCTCATGGTTGAGGAAGCACAAAAACCTTCAAAGAAATTTTTTAATGGTCTGAAAGATGAGGCTTAAAAGAAAGAATTTGCTGAGATGCCTGTAAACTGTCCTGTAACTAGTTGATGTTGTTAAAGCTGATTAAAGGGAAAATCTTTACTCTTTCTCCCAAGCCCAGACCTTGGTTGAGGTTGCCTCCTGGCAAAGGCCTGGGAGAGGGAGCTAAGCTTCTGCTTACTAAAGAGAATTGCAAAGCGGTCACAGGAGAGATGGACCTAGGAAGAAAATCCTATTCCTCTGAATCCAACACACGGTACGTCCCTAAAAGCACTCAGGGTCGTCGGCCCTTACCTTGGGCAGAATGCTCACGTATTCCCACAAAGTTGGTGTGTTGTCCATAATAATGATGGCTTGTGGCCTCTGAGTCCCTGTTCCAGGGTGCCAGCTGTGGCGGACACCGGCCAGCAGTGTCCACG
The DNA here is from genome assembly GCA_004027475.1 of Anoura caudifer. Taxonomy (NCBI): domain Eukaryota; kingdom Metazoa; phylum Chordata; class Mammalia; order Chiroptera; family Phyllostomidae; genus Anoura; species Anoura caudifer. The sequence goes on along the minus strand of PVKU01005680.1, from coordinate 36,975 downwards.
TCATCATGGATGAATTAAAACATACACAAAGACTGCTGAGTCTGGTGGAGGAATAAAAACGACAGCATGGCTTTTCTCTCAAGAGGAGCAAAAGCCGGGGCCTCTGTTATGACAGGCCTTTACTCTAATAATATCCTCACTTTCCAAGATGGTTCTTCCTCACTATCCCAGTTACAACAAAGGAGACAATGTCCCTCACTACATCACAGAAGAAGGATGTTAGCAAATGAATGGGCAGCCGGTTATACTGGGCCTACAAGGTACTTGCAGGGTGAGGAGGTTTTAGCAAACAACAAGCCTCAAAACAGCCTAAGTATATTACAAATTTGATTACCCATGAAAGAACCTATCTGTGGGCCTGGGTCCTGTGCATCTCCAAGTGGGAGCTGGGCCCACACCACACAGAGAGGTCTGCCACAGCATAATGCTCTCCAGTTCCATCCATGCTGTCTTGAAGGGTAGGAGCTCCTTCTTTCTTTCTGCTGCATAGAATTCCATTGTGTAAATGTACCATAGTTTCTTAATCCATTCATTTACTGATGGGCACCTAGGTTGCTTCCAACACTAGGCTATTGTAAATTGTGCTGCTATGAACATTGGGGTGCATAGGTTTTTTTTTTGCATTGGTGTTTCAGGGTTCCTAGGATATAATCCTAGCAGTGGAATTGCTGGGTCAAAAAGTAGATCCATTTTTAGTTTTCTTAGAAAAATCCATACTGCTTTCCATAGTGGTTATATCAGTCTGCAATCCCACCAACAGTGCAGTAGGGTACCCTTTTCTCTACAATCTCTCCAACACTTGTTGGTTGTAGCTTTGTTTATGATGACCATTTTGACTGGTGTAAAGTGGTATCTCATTGTGGTTTTAATTTGCATCTCTCTGATAGCCAGTGATACTGAGCATCATTTCATGTGTCTCTGGATCCTCTGTATGTCCTCCTTGAAGAAGTGTTTGTTCAAGTCCTTTGCCCATTTTTTGATTGGGTTGCTTGTCTTCTTAGAGTGGAGTCATGTAAGTTCTTTATATATTTTGAAGATTAAACCCTTGTCTGAGGTATCAATGGCAAGTACAATTTCCCATACAGTTGGTTCTCTTTTTATTTTAATACTGTTTTCTTTAGCTGTGCAGAAGCTTTCTATTTTGATGAGATCCCATTTGTTTATTCTTTCCTTTATGTCCCTTGCTATAAGGGACATATCAGTAAAAATGTTCCTGTATGAAATATCTGAGATTTTCCTGACTATATTCTCTTCTAGGACTTGAATGGTGTCACGGCTTCTATTTAAATCTTTTATCCATTTTGAATTTATTTTTGTGTATGGTGTAAGTTGGTGCTCGAGTTTCATTTTTTTTGCATGTAGCTGTCCAGTTCTCCCACTGCTACTTGTTGAAGAGGCTATTGTTACCCCATTTTATGTTGCTACCCCTTTGTAGAATATTAATTGACCATAGAGACTTGGGTTTATTTCTGGGCTCTCTGTTCTATTCCACTGGTTCAAGTGCCTGTTTTTATGCCAGTACCAGGCTCTTTTGATTACAGTGGCCTTGTAATACAGTTTGATATCAGATATTGTGATCCCTCCTCCTCTGCTCTTCTTTGTCAAAATTGTAGCAGCTATTCAGGGTCATTTATGGTTCCATATAAATTTTTGAAGTGTTTGTTCTATGTTTGTGAAATTCTCCATCGGTAGTTTAATAGGTATTGCATTGAATTTGTAAATTGCTTTGGTTAGTATGGACATTTTGATGATATTAATTCTTCCAATCCATGAACATGGTATATATTACCATTTTTTTGTGTCTTCCTTGATTTCTTTCTTCAGTGTTGTGTAGTTTTCTGCATACAGGTCTTTTACCTCCGTGGTTAGGTTTATTTCTAGGTATTTTACTTTTCTTTTTGCTATAATGAATGAGATTTTTTCTTGATTTTTGCTTCTGCTGCTTCATTGTTGGTATACAAAAATGCCTTTGATTTCTGGATATTGACTTTGTATCCCGCTGCTTGGCGAAATTCATTTATTAGGTCAAGCAGCTTTTTGGCCAATTCTATAGGATTTTCTACGTACACTATCATGTCATCTGAAAACAATGGTAGTTTTCTTTCCCCCTTTCATATTTGAATGCCTTTTATTTCCTTTTCTCATCTAATCACTGTGGCTAAGACTTCGAATACAGTATTGAATAGAAGTGGTGAAACTGGACATTCTTTTCTTGTTCTTGATCTTGGTGGAAAAGATTTGTTTTTGCCCATTGAGCATGATGTTGGCTGTAGATCTCTCATATATGGCCTTTGTTATGTTGAGGAATACTCCCTCTATTCCCAGTTTGCTGAGTGTTTTATCATAAATAGGTTCTATATCTTATCAATGCTTTTTCTGCATCTATTGTTATGATCATGTGATTTTTGTCTTTGCTTTTGTTTATGTGATGTATTACATTTACTGATTTGCAAATATTGAGCCATCCTTGCATCCCAGGAATTAATCCCACTTGGTCATGGTGTATGATCTTTTTAATGTATTGTTGGATGCGGTTTGCCAATATTTTGTTGAGAATTTTAGCATCTATGTTCATCAGCCATGTTGGCCTGAAGTTTTCTTTCCTTTGTTGGTTTTGGGATTAGGATGATGGTGGCTTCATAAAAAAAGTGTTTGGGAGATTTTCATCATTTTGGATTTTTTGGAATAGTCTGTGAAGGATAGGGGGTAGCCCTTCCTTAAATGCTTTGTAGAATTCTCCTGTGAAACCATCCTGTCCAGGGCTTTAGTGTGTCAGGAGTTTTTTGATTACTACTTCAATTTCATCTGCTGTTTTTGGTCTGTTCAGGCTTTTTGCTTCTTCATTGAGATTTGGAAGATTATATGTTTCTAGAAACTTGCCCATTTCACCTAGGTTTTCAAATTTCTTGGCATACTGTTCTTCATAGTAATTTCTTACAATCCTTTGTATCTCTATGGTGTCAGTTGTATTTTCTCCTCTTTCATTTCTGATTGTGTTTATTTGAGTCCTCTGTCTCTTTTTCTTGATGAGCCTCCTTAAAGGCTTGTTGATTTTGTTTATCTTTTCAAGGAACCAGTTCCTGGATTCATTGATCCTTAGAATTGTGCTTTTGGTCTGTATGTCATTTAATTCTGCTCTGATCTTGGTTATTTCCTTCCTTCTACTTGCTCTGGGCTGTCTTTGTTGTTGTTCCTGGAGTTCTGGTAGGTGTAGGATAGGATGCTTGTTTGAAATGTTTCTATCTTTTTTAGGTAGGCCTGTATCGCTATGAACTTCCCTCTCAGGACTGCCTTGACTATGTCCTATAAGTTTTGGTTTGTTGTGAGTTCATTGTTTCCAGAAACTTTTTGATTTCTTCCCTAATTTCATTCTTGACCCATTTATTGTTTAATAGCATGCTATTCAATCTCCGTGATTTTGAGTGTTCTGTGTTTTTCCCCTTGGGGTCGTTTTTCTAGTTTCAGTCCCTTGTGGTCAGACAAAATGCTTGGTATGATTTCAATTTTCTTGAATTTGTTGTGGCTTGTTTTGTGTCCTATCATGTGGTCTATCTTTGAAAATGTTCTATGTGCATTTGAAAAAAAAATGTGTATTTAGTTTCTTTGGGATGAAGGGCTGTCTCTATATATATCATTTAAGTCCATTTCATCTAGAGCATTGTTCAATGCCACAATATCTTTGTTAATATTTTGCTTGATAGATCTGTCCATTTTTGACAGTGGGGTGTTAAAATCCCCTACTATAATTGTATTGCTGTCAATACCTTTCTTGAAGTCTTCTAAGATTTTCTTTATGTATTTAGGTGCTCCTATGTTGGGTGGGTATATATTTACAATGTTTATGCCTTCTTGGTGGATTCTTCCCTTGAGTGTTATCAAATGACCTTCTGGGTCTCTCTTTATGGCCCTTCTTTCGAAGTCTATTTTGCCTGATATGAGAATTGCTTCCTTGGCTTTTTTTCCCTATCTGTTTGCTTGGAAAATTTGTTTCCAGTCCTTCACTTTGAGTCTGTGTAGGTCTTTTGTCCTGAGGTGGGTCTCTTGTAGGCAGCCTATGTGTGCGTAATGCTTTCTTATCCATTCAGCTATTCTGTGTGTTTTAATTGGAGCATTTAATCCATTTACATTTAAGGTTATTATTGATAGTTACTTATTCATTGCCATTTTTGTACCTGTGTTCACCCCCCTCTCTCCCTCTCTCTTTTCCTTCTTTTCCTTAAAGCAGTCCCTTTAGCATCTCTTGCAGAACTGGTTTGGTAGAGGTGTATTCTTTTAGACTTCTCTTGTCTGGGAAGCTCCTTATTTGACCTTCTATCTTGATTGAAAGCCTTGCTGGGTAAAGTAGTCTTGGTTGCAGGGCTTTGGTTCTCATCACTTGGAATATTTCTTGCCATTCTCTTCTGGCTTGGAGAGTTTCCATTGAGAAGCCAGCTGCTAACCTAATCTGGGCTCCCTTGTATTTTACTTCCTGTTTCTCCCTTGCTGCCTTTAAGATTCTCTCTTTGTCTTGGAATTTTGCCATTTTAATGATGATGTGTCTTGAAGTGGGCCTCTTTGGATTCCTCTTGATTGGGACTCTCTGTGTTTCCTGGATTTGTGTGACTTTTTCTCTCATCGAATTAGGGAAGTTTTCATTATTACTTTTTCAAATAGGTTTTCTATCACTTTCTCTTCTTCTTGTCCTTCTGGCATCCCTATTATATGGATATTATTACATTTCATATTGTCTTGCATTTCTCTTAATCCCTCTTCATTCTTTCTGAGCCTCTTACCTTTTCTTGCTCTTTCTGGATGTTTTTTTCTACTTTATCCTCCAACTCGCTGATCCAATTTTCTGCTTCATCGATTCTGCTTTTCATTCCTTCCACTGTGTTCTTCATTTCAGAAATAGTATTCTTCATTTCCTCTTGGCCCTTGTTGATAGTTTCTATTTCCTTTTTCATGTTGATATAGTTTGCAATGAGTTCATTGTAGCTTCCCTGTAGTTTCTGGTAGCTCATTGTGAGCTCATTGAGCTTCCTGATAACCATTGCTTTGAACTCAAAATCTGATAGTTGAGTTGCCTCTCTTTCATTTAGTGTTCTTTCTGGGCTTCCTTCTTTCCTTTCATTTGGGGATTGTTTCTCTGTCTTCCCATTGTTTATGAGACTCTTCTTGTTAGCCTCAGCTTCTTAAAATTGATCTGTTCTGGCTCCCTTGGTTTATGCTGTGAACTTCTGTGGTAGAATACCTGTGAGATTCAGTGGTGCAGTCTGCTTCTGGTATCCTGGTGTTCACAGCTTCCGCTGTCTCAGCTGTTGGGATTCCCCCTCTTTGGGGCCAACTCTGGGTTTTTCACAGTTCTGGGTTTTTTCTGTCTCACTCATGGGTATTTAAAACAAGAAAAGAAAAAAATGAAAAAAGAAAAAAGAGGAAGAAGAGATAAGACTGGTAAGGAAGGAAGAATGAATAAACCAGGAAAGAAGTAAAGAGAAACAAAAGGAATTGAGGAATAAAAAGTAAAAATAAAAAATATTTAAAGAATGAAAGAATATTAAAATATTAAAGAATGAAAAAATATTAAAAAATGAAAGAAAAAACCCATTTGGCTGGTTTCAAACTGGGCAATCCGGTTTTTCTGGTCTTGCTGGCTGGTCAAGGGACTGTGGGAGTATGGTAGCTTTTCTCCCTGTTCAGCACTCAGTCAGCTTTGGGCTACTCTCTCCAGGGCTAGCAGTGCACTCTCCCTAGAGCTAGCCCTGTGCCTCTCTGCACAGGGCCCCAGGCCTGCACTTTGTGCCTGCTGTGGAGTTCATGCTTTCTCAGACTTTATGGGTGTGAGCTTCAGTCTCCCAGGGATGGAACACTCCCCTGTTTACGGGTGCAGGTTCCAGCTTTCCTACAGAGTCTGTGCACTGCCAGAGTTTATGAGTGTGGGCTCCGGAGGTTTCTTGAGTTTCATGTGCTCACCCTGGGTTCACAGGGGTGAGCTCCAGTTTCCCAATGATTGTGAGCACTGCCCGAGTTTACAGGTGTGGGTTCCAGATTTCCTGTGGTGCACACACTCACCCTAAGTTCACAGGCGTGAGCTCTTGGTTTCCCACAGATCGTGTGCACTCCCCGGGTTCCCAGCATGGGCTCCAGGTCTTCCACAAAGCCCCCTCCTCCAGTTGCAGGTGCCTCTGGTCTCACGGGGCTGCAGCATGCACTCCTCCCAGGGCTATGCATGGGTGCTCGAAGCCCCAGCGTGTTTGCCACTCAGACCTTAACTCCCCTCTCTGTGACTTCAAACAACCAGGTCCCTCCCATTGCTGCTCAAACTTTGTTTGACTGGGGAAGGAGCAATTGGCCGGCTCCCTCCTTAGAGCCCTGTGGCAGACTTGGCAAGCGCTGGGCCTGGGGCTTCAGCTGCTCTGGTCTCCCCACTGATCCCTGGGCTCTTATTGTCCTGAAGTACTCTCCTTACCGTCTGCTTTCTCAATGTCTGCTACAATTTTTGATCTCCTATTTTTATATGTGCTGCGGTACTGTTAGCTGTTTGCTCTGTTCCTCTGTAGATTGGCTAGGTTTTTCTCCCGTGTGTAGGGGGAAGTGGAATCTGCCCCCTCCTACCATGCCACTACCTTCCCTCTCCCATAGTTTTTTTTTTTTAAGATTTTATTTATTTATTTTTAGAGAGAGGGGAAGGGAAGGAGAAAGAGAGGAAGAGAAACATCAATGTGTGGTTGCCTCTCACGTGGCCCCCACTGGGGACATGGCCCGCAACCCAGACATGTGCCCTGACTGGGAATCGAACCAGGGACATTTTGTTTTGCAGCCCCTGCTCAATCCACTGAGCTACACCAGCCAGGGCTGTACCATAGTTTTTTAATCCACCCATTTACTGATGGGCATTTAGGTTGCTTCCATCACTTGGCTATTATAAATTGTGCTGTTATGATTCTTTTGATTTTCATGAGCTTAAAATATAGTTTGATACCAGGTATTGTGATCCTTCCTACTTTGTTCTTTCTCAAAATTGCTGTGGCTATTCAGGATCATTTATGGTTCTATGTAAATTTTTGAAATGTTTGTTCTATATCTGTGAAATATGTCATTGATATTTTAATACGGATTGTGTTGAATCTATGAATTGCTTTGGGTAGTGTGGACATTTTGATGATGTTAATTTCTTCTAATCCATAAACATGATATATTTTCCATTTATTTGTGTCTTCTATAAGGTAAATGTTATTTTTATTCACATTTTATAGTTTAGGAGACAAGTTCAGATCTTTTAAGTAATGTGATTAAGATTACTCATGATTGATAAAATGAGAGCCAATATTCTCTAAATGCCAAGATTCTTTGGATTTTATATTGGTAGATATTTTTTCTAAAAAATGCAAATTATTCTAATTATTATGGTGAATCTGATGATTGTGAATAAAAATATTTTTCAAAAAAACTAGATTAATTGACACACGAAGAGAAAGACACAGCTATGGGATGGATAAGAGCTTAGGGGGAGATGGAAGAGGGTATAAGAGGGATAAATGGTAATGGAAAAAATATAGTCAAAATGTGTCCGTAAAAAAATGCATAGGTTATCTTGAGTTGTCAGAGCTATATTTTTTCTTACCAATATGTCAAGTAATCACATCCTTGTTCTCATGATTCAAGAATTTTAGTTTCTTACCAAAGCGATTATTTTTATATGGTTGACTCTCCAGTTACACAAGGTTAACTGCACATGCATACACATATTTATGAATTTGACAAGCACAGCAAGCAAATTCTATTAGTTTGTATTTGTTCTAGGTCAAAGACTCAAACACTGATTATCGCTTACTGGGAGCACAGAAGAACATACAAGACTTGACAACGGCTGTACATTAGCTTTGGGTACCAGTGTGACCGCTGCATATTCGGAAGGATCAGTCAACTTTACTGAAATTGAATCAATCCTTTCTAAATTAAATCATTGTAGTTAATCAGCAGGGCTATCCTATGTGCCTATGGGAAATGAATCCAAGTCTTGCAAAAAAAATGACACTATTATTGAAGAACATCATCATCTGGGAGTTAACACCATTAGGGCTTATCAACCGGCATTCTGCCAGCCTTGAGAGCTTGTAACAAGCTCTATTATAAATACTGGAATGTAATTAGCACCTCATCAGATTTACTGAAAAATGACAAAAAGTGCCTGGTGAACCTGCAGTTGATCAGCTATTTTGGTAGTCATACTGCTCTGCAACACTGTGGTGTTTGGTATGATTATACTATTTTCTGCATGTGAAATAAAATTTAGTTACTGGAATAAGAAAAGTTACATCTAATCATTTGTCTTTTTCCCAGTAAGCATGTTTGCTTCATGAAAATATTGCCATATCTTAAACCAGAAAGCTGAAGTATCTCATTGCCTTGTTGCTGGGGAGAGGAGAATACACTTAGGTTTGGGGGTTCCTGTTGTATTAGGGGGTTCAATTAGGAAAGCACAGTCACTATGAAAATTATGGAATAGGGAATTTATTATAGAAATTAATCTTTACCCCATTGTGGGAGGAGATAGGGAAGAAATGTCCAAAAAAGAAAACACTAATCAGGGAAAAAAAAATCTGTCAACCGAGGCACAGTAGAAAGAACTAGAGTTTGAAGGCAAACATGAGAACTGACCTGTATTTAGCTACTTGCTTCGAACTAAAAAAGGGAATTGCTATAGAAGTGTATGAAAAGTTGTTGATGTGTTATGGCTACTGCCTCTATAAGGTTGGAGCCAATCATCTGGTGGTAAGCTTGTGTCAGGATTGATGGCAATTGGGAAGGAGAGTTAGAGGAGAAATGAAGAATGAAGACAGGTGGAAATCCCTGTTAATTCTGCAACACCCTCTTATCATCTCTAACTAACAATGACCTTCAGAGCATAATGACAGCCATTTTATTTTTGCCTTTCCAATTCTGTGCAAATTTACTTTTCAACTTTATGCTGGCACTTGGAAAAAAAATTACAAAAAACAGTTTTTGGAAATACTAAGTTAACAATACAGTAATCTAGATCTCAGGAGAAAGTTAACTTCTGGAAGAATTTTGAGGTGATGGCAGAACTTAGTTTGAGTGCACAGTAAAAACACGTATAACTAAGTGATCAATTAAAATTAGCAGAAACATCAAGTCCAAACATGAGTGGGCTGAAAAAAATTATTTATTTATTTATTTATTTATTTATTTATTTATTTATGACAATCTGAGGTTAGAGATAGCAGAGATAACCCAAGGCAATGTAATTAGGTTTTAGTTTGATAGAATTCGGGTATGTTACTATGGATAGCTTTTTGTTATGGTGAAACCTTCCCATAGACACATAGTATGCCTTGCTATCTCAAGTGACTAAAAGTGAACTTGCAACATCTTAAGCTTGTTTCCAAGCACATTCTCTTCTTATTGTCCTCTTAATATTTCTACAATATTAAATCCTTCTACAATATTATTTTTTCTTAATAGGTTTTTGAAACTTATCTATGTTGGTATACATGTTCTAATATGCACATTTTAATCATTTAGGGAGGGGAAGCATCCCTGAGTATGTAATACCCTAAAACACCTTGTCAAAACACATAACAAATTGGTTTGCTTCCCTCTCACTGTTGGTAATAGAAAATAAAAAATTAAATAAACATAAAAACTATGCCTAAGTTAGAGTTTGGTATGGTACCAACAACCAAAGAAGATTTTTCTGATGATAATTAAAATATGATTAAGAGAATTTATGAATGTTATGATAAATAATAATATATGCCTCAATAATGTAAAAATAAAACAAGATGTATAAAGTACCAGGTGGAATAGATAATGCATAAGATCAACTTATTTTCCTAAAAATACTAGAATATATATTATACAAGGTCTGTCTGGAAACAGTCCAACATTTGCTAATATAATGGGAATGGTTTGCATTACATCATGCACATGCATGAAAAATGACAACTTCACTGTACTAGTCAGTGAGGGCAGTAGATGCCATTGAGTGAGCTTGTGCATTATGTGGCCATCACATTCAAAATGACTGAGTATAGTGACAAATCTGCATCAAATTTTGCTTTAAGTTTAAACATTCCTTCGTAGAAACTATTAGGATGATTCCAAGTTAGCCACTTATTTTGATATTTGGAAGACATTAGTCATTCTCCAGGGCAGAACATAAACGTATGATTTTGCAAAGCTTTGCAACATCCCCTATGCAAAGCTTAAATTTGTCCATCATTAGCTGGGTAAATCTTTTGCTTGTGGAGCTATGGTACCTTTCCGATTCCTGCAAAATTATCATTAAAAATGGAGTAAATTGCATTTTTCTTGAGTTTTCCTCCTCTAGGCATTTCAACAGTTTGTAAACAAATAACCATTTCCATTGAGTCACTCTCTACTTAAAATGCCTAGGGCATTTATTATTTTCTTGACCAAATTGTGACTTTAATGAAGAAAGCAAATGTAGAAAATTATTCTAACAAGAGTAAATAAATAGGTATGTCAGCATAAAACTTCAATACCCTTTAAAGAAAGGGAACATAATCCTAACAGCATTCAATTTAATATACATGTTAAGCATACAGTAAAAAATTACTAGAAATGTAAGAAAGCAAGAAAATATGATAATCAAAACATCAGTAAATGTAAACTGACACCAAGATGACCCAGTTTATAAACAGCTAATAAAAAACTTTAAGTCAGCTATTGAAAGTATCTATGAAACTTAAAGAACAAGATGGATATAATAAAATTTGGGAAATCTCAATAGAGCGTCAAAACTAAAACTATTTAAACTGCTAGAACTAAAAGGTACAATAGCAGATATAAATAAAAATGTTTTGATGGGTTTGTCAGAAGAATAAATATAGGAAAAATAGTTAATGAATTTGAAGATAAATTATTTAACTCATTAACATTGAAAAACAGATATAAATTAGAAGACTGAAGAAAATTAATTATGCATCTGTGGCTTTTGGGACAAAAGCCAGAAGAGAAATCTCACCAGAAACTGAATTTACCAGAACTTTGATCATGGAATTAAAGCCTCCAGAACTATGAGAAAACAAATGTCTATGGAAATTTGTTACAGTAGCCCAAACATACTAATACTCCTTATGAAATACACATGCTAAATATTTTATGAAAGTAAAAGTACAGTCTAATAATTGCCTACGTGAATGTAAATATGTACAAGACCATATTCTTTTTCTATATTATAGTTTTTGGTAAAAAACCTTACAATATTAAATCAACTATATGAATATTGCTGTACAGGAGATTCCTAGAACTTTACCACATTGCTTGATGGAAACCATATACCCATTGAACAGCAACTTTTGTGTTCCCCTATCACCCTAAACCTGTAGCAACACTCATTATTTTCTCTGATTTACAAGTTTGACCACTTTAGATACCTCATATAAAGGGATCATACAGTATTTGTTCTGGCTTAATTCACTTAGCATAATGTCCTCAAGATGTACTTATGTTGTAACATGTGACAAAAAATCCTTTTTTTAAAAGCAGAAAATATATTCATTGTATGAATATATCTCATTTTCTTTTTCCATTTATCTGTAGTGGATACTAAGGTTGACCTACAAATGGACAACAGTTATATAAAAAGATCCTCAACATAAATATTCATCAGGGATTCCAAGAGATTACATTATAATGACATATCACCTCCTACCTGTTAGAATAGCCATTATCAGAACACACCAGAAAATAATAAATGGTGGTGAGGATATGGAGAAATTAGAACTCTTGCACACTATAAGTGAGAATGTGATGCATCCATTATAGAAAATAGTAAGGAGAGTCCTCAAAAAATTAAAAACAGAACTACCATATTATCTAACAGTCCTACTTCTGAGTATTAATCCAAAGAATTAAAAACAGGCTCTCAGCCCTGGCTGGTGGGGCTCAGTGGATTGGGTACCGGCCTGCAAACCAAAGGGTTGCTGGTTCAATTCCCAGTCAGGGCACATGCCTGGATTGTAGATCAAGTCCCTAGGAGGGGACATGTGAGAGGCAACAACACATTGATGTTTCTCTCCCTCTCTTCCTCCCACCCTTCCCCTCTGTCTAAAAATAAATAAATAAAATATTTAAAAACAACAGGCTCTCAAAGAACTATGTGTACTCTCAGGTTCACTGCAGTATTATTTATAGTAGACAAAAGATGAAAAGCCTCTATATTCTTTTTTCTTAAATTTTTATTGAATTTATTGGGTGACACTGGTTCATAAATTACATAGGTAATTACATATGTAATTACCTAATTACATAGGTAACAGGTATACACATTTGTATACTGTACTGTGAGTTTATCACTCCTAGTCAAGTCTTCTTCCATCACCATTTATGCCCTCTTTACCCTTTCCCATCTTCCCCGACCCTCCTTTTTCTCTGATAATCACCATACTGTTGTCTGTGTCTATGAATTGTTACTTTCCTTGCTTAACCCCCTCACCTTTTTCACCCAGCCCTCAAAACCCCTTCCAAGAACTGTCAGTATCTTCTCTGTATCTATGTGTGTTTCTATTTTTTCAGTTTATTTTGTTCATTAGATTCCACATATAAGTAAAATCATATGGTGTTTGTCTTTCTCTGACTGTCTTATTTCACTAAGCATAATGTTCTCCAGGTCCATCCATGCTGTTACAAAAGGTAACAGTTCCTTTTTTATGCCAGTGTGGTATTCCATTGTGTAAATGTACTATAGATTTTTTATTCACTGTTCTACTGATGGACTCTTGAGCAGCTTCCAGGTCTAGGCTATTATAAATAACCTCTATATTTTTAAATGCATATTCTTTGAAGCCATGACATATAAATACTCTGTATACATTATTTCATATGCAGTTTTTGCCTCCTTCCTAAGTAGATATGTGTGTCAGAAATGACTTCAGATTTTTAAAATATGAACATTTGAGTTTTAAAATATAAAATTCATAATAAAAAGATTACTTTTAAATCCATAAAAATAGAGGTTAAAATAGAAGCAAAAATTTTGGCTATCCTTATGTACCACATACCCAAAGCTCTAAGTTTATTGCTATTTTTCCTCAAAATATACATAGCTCCATATGTCTTGAAACCACTATTCTACATAGTTCAGCAACTCCGCTATCATTTATATGCAAAGAATTGAGCTTTAGATTTAGTAAGTGATATATAAAATGATATTAAAAACAAATCAGTGAAATGATATCTAACTTTGCATGTATGTGTATTAACCAATGATTGATTGCGTTTGTGGACTGCACTGATATTTTTTATTATTTTATCTTAGTTTTGCTGTATGTAAATTCTGCCTGTCTTCCTGTCCTGGAAACATTGACTCCCTATTGTAATCTCTGCTGGTGTAAAACAGAGCTGCCTAACAAATGTGCACTGGGACAGGCCCCTTTTAGCATCTGCTAAAACTCCACACAGTGTATAACCACCCTTTTCAGAGCACATCAATCATGGAGGAGTGAGACGGGATTAAAGAGTTAGCCTTGCTTGGCTCCCTTTGTATCCAAGTTAAGGATGTATGACCCATTGTGTTCATTGTTGTGCTTATGACAGCTGTTTCTTATTATTAAGAAAAGCAGCTTTGCATGCAGAGCATACAACAATAAACGCTAGCCATGTGGATAGAGTACATTTGCTTCTAAAGGTTATAAATATAGACTTAATTAAAAAGTAAGGTGATGGTAACCATATTTCACAGAGAGCAAATGGTACCACTTCAGGCAATAAAGTCTAACACCTACTGATCAAAAGAAAACAAAATACTGAATCCAGCAATTCCTAACACTGAAAAAAATCTGTAATTAGTAGAGTTACTTACCGTAAGCGTAGAATGTTTTGGGTGCTTAAAACTTATGGTAAAGAAAGAACATCTTTAGGTGTTTTGCCTAGAATGCCAACTAATTCAACCCAAAGACTATTTGGAAGTATAGAAAATATAAAAAATGTTGTTAATTGTACAAAAGGTTTTAAGCTGGAGATTATGATTTTTATTTTACTTCATTGTGTATGCATTTATTAGAAACTTGGAAATACTTGCCCTGGACAGTGTGGCTCAGTTGGCTGGAGCATTTTTCTGTAACCCAAAGGTTGCAGGTTTGATTCTAGGGCCAGGTGAGTACAGGAGGCAACAGATTGATGTTTCTCTCCCTTCCTCTCTCCTTAAAATTAATGAAAATATGTCCTCAAATGAGATTAAAAAAGTAATTAAAAAAATTGGAAACATGTAAATGCTTTTTGTCATATCCAATTTGTAATATTAAACTTTATTTCTTTAATAAATATAACAAACAAGTATCAATAAATATGTTGACAACTAATCCTATGTTTTCATTATTCCATGCAAGTTGAAAGTTTATAAAGCAAAACTCATTGAAGTAATTTAAAGACTTTCTTGTTTAGGAAACTTATCGATCAGTAGAGGTCAAACTAATAAAATATATACAATATAATAAATTTTTGAAATAGTATTCTCTATATTATACTATTCTCTTTAATCTTTTTCAGACTAAAGATCGGTATGTTTCTAAGTGATCTTTGCTGATTCTGAGTAGTGAAATGTCTATATAAGAAAAGAGACATTTCTCCCAGGGGTAAATACAGATGGCCCATAGACATATGAAAAGATGGTCAACATCCCTAACTATCAGAGATGCAAATTAAAACCACAATGAGATATCACTTCACATCAGTCAGAACAGCCATCATAAACAGATCAACAAACAAGTGCTGGTGAGGTTGTGGAGAAAAGGGAACCCTAGTGCATTGTTGGTGGGAATGCAGACTGGTGCAGCTACTGTAAAAAACAGTATGGAATTTTCTCAAAAAACAAAATGGAACTGCCTTTTGACCCAGCGATTCTGCTGCTGGGATTATACCCTAAGAATCCTGAATCGCCACTTCAAAAGAACTTGGGACCCTTATGTTCATAGTGCTGGGAACAGTAAATAAGTGGATCAAAAAACTGTTACATTTGTACAATTAAATATTATGCAGCAGAATTAAAGAAAAAATTCCTATGTTTAATACATAGGTAACAGAATAAAGTTTGTTTATTAAATAGCATTGCTTTGAAGAATAAAGCAATTATTTGTATTGAATAAGTTAATAATAATACTAATTCATTACTACATTTTCAAAATCTATATTGATCCCCTCAATATATGCTATGTACATGCTAAGCCCAAAGGAAATAATGATGAATGCAACATTCTGTAAGGAGAATGGAATTCACAATCCAGTAAAAGAAACAAACCCTAAATAAGTGACCAAATACAAGAATAAATATTCATAACAGTTCAAATGTTTTCTGAGAGAATAATAACAATATAATGAGAGAGAATTAAGCAACTGAGATTATGAGGAGGTCAAAAAGTATTTGTCAACTAAAAGTATTTTAAAAACACTCATGAAAAGAACTGAAGGAAATCAATGAAGATACAGTCAAAAGCACACAGTCTCTGATACAGGAAAGAGCTCAGCATGTATCATCATGTGACAGAGGATGATGTGACTAGAGCAATGAAAGTGGGCGCAGAGGCACGGCTAATCTAGGCAGAGCTTTGTGGGGGGTTGGTAAGAAGTTTGGGTGATACTGAGTTCATGACCAAAATGCATGATGTGTTTAAGCAAAAGGTGCTGTATGATATATTTTTACTATTTGCCATATAAAAATGTATTTGATAGTCAGTCTACTATATATGATGATATACATTTTTAAAAGGCAATAATCATCTTTACTAATAAACTTTTAAATATATACCCATTGCCTTACCCATAATTTGCAAAAGGGATTGCAATTTACAGTTTTCCCAATTTCTGTGTGACCTTGAGTCATTTTAACAACAGCTAATTATAATTGCTCATAAATAAATAGAAAATTTTAAATACAAAGTTTCAGAATACACTTTTTTAAAATTATTTCTATAAAATGGTTTATTCAGGGATTTATTTTATAAAATATGCATTAAATAGTTAGCAAAATGAAGTACACAGTTTGAGTAGCATTTTTTAAAAGAAAAACATTTCCTTTGCTTCTGTCTCACTTTTTAATTATAATTTTGTTTTAGCATAAGTATAACTATATGTATTTTTTCAAGTCAGTATGTTAGGATCCATTTTAAAGTGTATTATTTGGCCAGTGGGAGCTACTAATCTGTCTCCTACGTGTTTCCACCAGACTCCATTAGTCTGGGAGCATTTTCTTATTTCATTGAACAAGGATATTCTAGCTTCCTTTGAAATTCCACTATCCTATATCTGAAACCAGTCACTTCTATGAAAAGCACTAGTTTTTTGTTTATTTAATTGTGTCAGGAGGTAATAGTGTCTATAATAGGCATGAAATATGGTCATTTCCAAAGAGTAGTTGGATTTCATGTCTTTTAGTAATTACTTGACTCCAGAGTCTTTAACTCCAGTTCAGCATCATAGTTCAACGTCATTCTTTCTTCTTTTCTTGTTCCATATTTGCATCTCCCTTCACCACAGTGTGAACAATTGTTCCTAAGAAAATCAATATATTTTTTCATTTACTAAATTATTCACAGAAACAAATCCAACTAAATGTTTTGATGTGTAAAATAATAACATGGATTAAAATTCAAAACTGTGGGGATAGGTATATTTACCAACGTGTAATCCACTATTTCATTACTACTTTAAACCCACCTTCTGTGAGTAGCTATTTTCATTAGTTTTAAAAATGTACTGTTCCTGAAAATAAAATTTTTCCAAAAGTTAGACTTATTTCTTTCATGAACAAGTAATATATTGCTCATGCTTTTTAAACTTTTTAAATTAATAATATAGCTTAGAAAACATTAAAAATAAGTTCACAGGGATTTTCCTTATAGTTTTATAACTGCACAGTGTTCTAATAAAGAGTACCTTTTTTCCTCAGTCAGTGCCCTATGTGTGTATGGTATTATATTATTTTAATATATTGCTATTTAAATTGCTCTTGTGAATGCATTTGTGTATGTGTTCTTGTTCATAAAGGTCATTGTTTGCTTGTTTTCAAATAAGTGGACATGTAATCCAGGGTGAATTCCTAGAAGTGAGATTGCTGAGCAAAGGCCCAAAACAAATGTGTTTCATAAGATTTCTTTAAATCCCCTTCATAAAGATTGGACCATGTTCACTTGCAAATTAAGAAAGTGTCCTTATCCCCGTAGTGTTGTCAGGTTTGCTCTGTTCAATCAACTTTTGGAAATTTGCCAACCTAAAAGGCAAAAAACATCTACCTCAAAATGTTTTAATTTACATTTGTCTTAGTGTAAGTGAAGCTGAGCAACTTTACATATAATATACATATATTTTAGGTTTAATTATGGCTATTTACTTATTTTGCTTATTTTTGTAAGATGTTTTTCAACTCGGTCCCTCAATTATTTTGATGCTGTTCATTTATGTATTGAGAAGTAATTTATATACAAAGAAATTTCTGAGACTTGGAGAATTTGAGGAGACTTGTTAAATTTACTTCTAAAGATTATGTTTTTGACTATACATTTAACATTAATTTATCAGCTTTCTATGTTTCAATTGTTTATTGTTCACATAATAATGCAGTTGGCACATTAACCTTATATCATGCAAATCTGATCAATATATTTACTAGTTTTACATATGTCTACATTGCTTAGAATTTCCTACTTACAGAATTGAGTTTTCTGAAAATACGAATGTCTCTGAGCAAGAACCGTTTAGATAAACTACTACTGAAATAATATACTTCATTCTCTTGGGCTGCCTCATTTCATGATCATATTCTTTCATGATCATGGAATACACTCGCACCCCACCAAAGGCATTTTAACCTTTTCATAAAATTATATATGCTTCAATTTTTGTGCCTGATCAGGATCACTAGAATCTCCACTTCAATATTGAACAGCACAACAAATTTGTTGTATTTTTATGTTAATTTTGATGTTTCTAATATTTTATTGTAAGTATACTGTTTTGTGAGTATTCCATATCAGTCTTTTCAATTTTAAACAAGTTTATTTATTCTTCAATACATGATATTTTAACACAAATATGGCTTGAATTTTGTTAAATTGTTCTGGAAATTTATTCAGTTGTCATATTATAATGCTGATACTACCCTCCTGCAAGACTTACTAAAAGGCTGTAGCAATCAAAACAGTATGATGAATGAAAGACAAATAGATTAATGGAACAGAAGCAAGAGCTCAGAGGTAGCCTCAGATAAATATAGTTAACTAAATTTTGATCACATATCAAATATCACACAATGAAACAAAGACATCTTTAACAAATGGCACTGGAACAAAGGACATCCACATCTAAATAATGAATCAGGACATAGACCCTTCAAAAATTAATTCAAAGTGAATACTAGAACAAAATATAAAATGCAAAATAACAAAACTTTTAAAAGAGAAAATCTAGATGACCTTAAGTGTGGCGATGACTTTTTAGATACAACACCAAGATAACTATCCATGAAATAAATAATTTTAAGCTGGATTTCATTAAAATTAAAAAATTCTTTTTTTGCAAAAGACATTGAGAGAATGAGAATACAAAGGACAGACTGGAAGTTATTTGTGAAACAAATCCAAAAAGTTATACATAGAACACTTAAAGTCAACAATAGGAAAACGAACAACCTAATTTTAAAATGAGTCAAAGTTCTTAACACAGAAAAATATACATATGGAAATAAGCAATAGAAGAGATACTCATGTCACATGTCATCAAAGAAATGCAAACTAAAACAACAATGAAATACTCATCAATTAGAATGGTCAATACCTAGAATGTTGACAACAACAAATGCTGGTAAGGAGGTGAAGCAACAGGGATTTTCTTTCATTTTTGGTGTGGATGCAAAATTGTACAACCACTTTTGGAGACAGTTTGGTGCCTTTTTACACAAGTAAACATACTCTTACTGTGTGATCCAGCAAGTTTGTTCCTTGTTATTTACTCAAAGAAGTTGACAACTACATCCACACAAAACTTGCATATGATGTTTTTAAGAGCTTTACTAATAATTGGCAAAACTTGAAACCAAACATGCTTAAGAAAATGAATGAATGAACAAACTATGATAATTCCAGACAATGGAATATTATTCAGTACTAAGAAATGAATGATCAAGCCATAAAAACATCTTTAAATGCATATTCCCAAGTGAAATAAGCCATTCTTTCATCCTGAAAAGACTGTATATTCTATATGATTCCAACTAGATGACATTCAAAAAAGTGCAAAACTATGAAGGTAGCAAAAAAATATACTGTTTTCCAGGTATTAGGTTGCAGGGAAAAATAAAGGACAAAGCATGACTTATTTCGGGGACAGTGAAATGCTCCTTATGGTACTATCATAATGAATATGTGACACTAGAAACATTTATTTAAACTCATAAGTGTACAAGAGTAAGAGTGCATCCCAACATAAACTGCAGGCTTTGGATGGTTATGAGGTGTCAACATAGGTTCCTCTATTACAACAAATGTCCTATTGGGAACTGTTGATAATGAGAGAGGCTATGTATGTGTTGGCATGGAAATATATGAAAAATCTCTGTACCTCCTATCAATTTTCCTTTGAGCTTAAATCTGTTTTAAAAATAGTCCAAAAACTGCACACATTTAATTTAATTTATGTGTGAATTAATTCACACATAATTTATTGCATAAATTATGCATGAAATCACCACCACCATTAAGGTAATAGACATCTTCATCACCTTCAAAAGTTTTCTTATATTCTTTTATTTTATTTTTATTTTTTGTGGTGATAATACTTAACATGTTTTCTACCCTCTTAAAGGATTAAGGGAACGATAGTTTCTTGTTGTCCATAAACACTATGCTTGCTGTACAACAGATCTCTAAACTCATTCGTGTTGACAATGGAAACTTTGTACCAAACTTAACAGTCATTTTCTCTTCACTCCAGCTTCTTGAACCCAACATTTTATTCTCTACTCGTGTGAGCCTAAGTATTTTGTATACCTCATGTAAGTGGAAACGTCAGTATTTGTCATTTTTGATTGACTTATTTCACTTAGAATAATGTCTTTCAGTTTCATCCATGTTGTCACAAATGACAGAATTTTTTTTTTATTTCTAAGACTGAATTTTATGTATATAACACCTATTCTTTATCTGTTCATCTATTGATAGACATTTGGGTGTTTCCATAACTTGGCTATTCTGAATAATGCTTCAATGAACATGAGAGTAAATATATCTCTTCATAACTTTAATTTCAATTATTTGGTGTTTATAGCACAACCACAAGCAAAATCAAATATAAACAAGTGGAACTGCATCATACCAAAGACTTCCACACAACAAAGCAGTCAACAGAGTGAAAATGCAATTTACATAAAGGCTGGCAGTATTTGCAAGCCATGTAGCTCATAAAGGTGAATATCCAAAATATGTATGAAAACCATACAACTCAATAGCAAAAAATAAAAATAATAACAAGTAATAACACAACTTAAGAAATGAAGAAATAACTTGAATAGAAATTTATCCAAGGAAGACATAAGTTGGCCAACAGACATGTAAATGTGCTCAGCATCAGTAACCATTGAGGGCATGCGAATCAAAACTACAGGGAAATGGCTATTAACTTTTCAAATTAATAACCAGAGTTGGTGAGGATGTGGAAAAATTTGAAGTCTTTTCACTGTTATTGGGAATATAAGATGGTGCAGATGATAGGAAAATGTGTGGTGTTTCCTCAAAAAATTAAAAATAGAACTAGCATATTACCCAGAAACCCACCTTCTAAAAATATACATAAATATGTATCTTTTTTAAGATACAAGATAAGAATCAAAATACTATACTCAGAGACTTACAATATCATTAAATTCTTCTTGCAAAAATAACTCATGTAATGTTTAGGAGACTGTGCCAGATCCAAGACAAATGATCATCTGAATGAGAACTATCCTAGACTAATCACGTATATTTCATTGTCGAGATGGTTTATTGTGTGATGTGTAACAGGTTTTGAGATCATGTAGCTGCAGAAGAAAATGAGTTATAGTCACATATCCTTCAGAGGGTCACATGATTGATAGTCATATACACCTGATTAAGTATAAGAAATGAAGAGACAAAGAATGATGGATTTTTTAAGCCATCTGCATTTGCTCACTTCATCTCTCCTGACCATACATACCCCTCATAGGACATAAGTGGGACATGAGGAACTGCACTGGGAATCATTTTACCTTGTTTCTTTGCTCTATATCTGCTATAAAATTGTGCTATTTTCTTTCATTTTTTAGGCAGAAGTGAATTTTATGTGTTCACAATATCTTTATTTTGAAGAGTATATTTCCTTGATTTTTTCTTATATGCCTCCAAGAAACACACACACACAGAGTCTGGTAAGATGGTCCTCAAGCTTTTATCCAGCCCAGTGATAAGGGCTGTGATAAACCCTCGAGAGCACTAGAGACTCACTAAAGCAATGATTATCATAGTTTAGAAGCATTAGTTTAATTCTGATCTGACTCCTAGAGCACAGAAAAATCCTCCAAGATTTTTTCACATCACAGCATACAAAGAAAAAGATAATAAAAGTATAGTACACTGGAGTGATGAGAAGGTTAAGTAAGCTTCGTGTTGGCTGAACCCTATTGTGTTTGAAGAGCTTGGTTATTAACCTGAATTCTACTAGATAACTTGATTAAATTGGTGGTAATTGCACTTGGGTGTTTATTGTCATTAGATTAACCTTGTAATCCTGAAATAAATTTTACATGAAAATTATATATTTTTATAATAGTTCATTTTGATAATTCGCTAGTAAGATTGGGCAATAGTTTTATTTGGTGGTTGGTCAATGTGTTTATTGTTAGTTTTTGGTTTTAGAAAAATTTGTATCAGAATACTGTAATCCATGTTAACTGTGTTGGCTCATCTTCGCCTTTTAAAAAATTTGCTGCATGGGCCTGCAAAACAAGGAATTGCGGTTTGATTCCCAGTCAGGGCACATGCCTGGGTTGCAGGCCAGTTCCCGGCAGGGAACCCACGAGAGGCAACCACACATTGATGTTTCTCTCCCTCTCTCCTTCCCTTCCCCTCTAAAGATAAATAAATAAAATCTTTTAAAAAATTTGCTGCAGAATATTTTATTAAGGATAAGAATGATCTCTTTCTTGAATATGTGTTAAAATCTCTAAAACAATGTTAACACTGGCTCTCTTTATAGGTAGAAAATTTATTACCTGTTTATATCCACTGCAGTTTTTGATCTCTTGAGGTGCTAAGCTTATTTCTGAGCCAGTTTTAGAAATGTGCATTTTTTCCAGAAAATTAACCATTTTGTCTATGTTGTAAAATTTATCACCTTAAGTTGAACACAGTATTTGCTTATTATTTTATCACTCTTTCAGTTATGTACTCTTTGTGTTCACAATCTTGCTTATGTATTTTTTCTGCTTTTCTAATCACAATAATTATAAATTTGCTGATTTAATTGTATTTGTAAATAGAAAAATTTTTAATTTTAATTAAATAGAAAATTTTAATTGACATATAATTGTTTTTTGTTAATTAGTTAATTAACCATGGCTTTATATATAGCACAGGTAGCAAACACAAGACCCTCAGGCCAAATCTGCCCCTCCACCTTATCTAATTCAGTCAGCGCCTTGTTTCTACCTGGTGCCAGCGCCAAGCTCCTTGCCCCTAGTTAAAGAGTAATTACATTTATACAGCCCTAAAATTACATTCAGCCCTTTGAAGGCAACCGTGAGGCTGATGAGGCTGATGTGGCCCCTGGTGAAAAGGAGCTTGACACCCCTGATAGCAATTACTCTCTTCTAATATATTTTTGTCTTATTTGAAAATACAACATTTAACGCTACAAATATTCCTATGAGTACTCTCTTGGGTCTCTTTTAGTGTTTTGATGTTTTTGGTTTTTCTCTCTTATAATATTGTTAACCTTTATCAATTTGGTCCTTTTTGGACCCATCCTTATCTTTATATATTGTTAATTTCTTACTATGTTAACTGAAGTCTATATATACTACAGTCATTTTGTATAGAGAGAAATTATACTGTCAGGTTTGACTTGAATGATTCAGTAGAGGTGAAAGTTCAGCTGCTGCTATTATGTGTAAATATGAGCCTAATAATCTAGAGCTAATAATGCCCCTATTTGGATTATTGAAATAGTTATGAAAAAAGCAGAACTCTGAATAATGTAGTGCTCTTTGGCAAAGTAATAATAACTGACAAAGTAAAATAAAACAGAAAGATGAGAAAAAGTCAGATAATGCTGAGGTCTGAGCCCAAGATTTAGAGATGGTAGCACTCCAAAAATAATTTAGTAGCCACTAACAGCACCCAGTTTGATACCAAACAAAATAAGCATTTGTCACATTTTATACTTGATGAATTGTTGTGTAAAAAGAATGAAATAATAAGAATAAAAACAGTGACAACAAGTACACCAAAAAAAAAAAAAAACCTGATAGAATATATAGTTTCAAGGAGTACATTTTTAAACAATAAGCCAAAGAACCATCAAGGAAGATTAGAATTAAAATCTCATGCATTTTTAAAAGAGTTTATTGGTAATATTTGCTAGAACAAGTAATATATTAAAAGACTATATGAAATTAAGAGCCTATGTATAAAAGAATTGGACTGCATTTTTTCTACAACTATACAAATACATGATACACTCCCCAGTAAAAGAAAATGTGTTTTATTTTTGTGTTAGTGGTAATATATTTTGTTGAGTCATTTATAATTTTATTGTAATGAGAATTTACCTTTGTTGGTGGCATGTGTTTTATTAGGTAATTCAACATGATTAACATCAATCAATAATATAGCTTGTCCTAAAATTGATTTTTTAATCACTTGGCTTGGATGTAGTCAAGAGAGCTATTCCTTTTTATTCTTTCTTTTTCCTTCCTTCCTTTCTTCCATTCCTTCTACAATAGATAAAACAGTTGATATTTGAACAACACAAAGGGTATTAGTCCCCACGAAGTCACAAATACACATATAACTTTTGACTTTCCCAAAACTTAAGTTTTCCCTTGATATCCATTGGGAATTAATTCCTAAACACACTGCACATAAAATTTGTAGATGCTCAAGTCCACTATGTAAAATGGAATAGATCAATGCATAGTTTTCCTTCCACATCTTTTGACTTTCAACCATAGATCAAAAAAAGCACAAATATTTACTGGAAAAAAATCTGTGCAAGTGGACCCATGCATTTAAAATGTCATGTTGTTCAAGGGTGGACTGTATTGATAGAAAAAGAATTTTTTCATGAATAATCTGATTAAGACTCTTTAGATGTCGCTTCTAGGAATGATATGGGACAGTTGGTGTGACAGTGAATTTTCACCAAGAAAATTTTAGGTGAAGTAAACACGATAAAGAACAGTAAATTTTATAAGTACATGAAAACATGGTAACAGGATTTAACTAAAAAGTTGTTTTAGTACCCACACACTGGCCCTGGCTGGTGTAGCTCCGTGGATTGAGTGTGGACCTGAGAACCAAAGGGTTGCTGGTTCAATTCCCGGTCAGGGCACATGCCTGGGTTTCAGGCTGTGGCCCCAGTGCGGGGCATGTGAGAGGCAACCACACATTGATGTTTCTCTCCCTTTCTTTTCCCCTTCCTTCCCCTCTGTCTAAAAATGAATAAATAAAATCTTTTTTAAAAATTACCCATGCACTATCAAAAAATATCTATATTGCAAGTTTGGTACTTTGCTTAGATTCTCTGGGATATTGTTTAATATTTTGTGTGTTTCAAGGAAAGGGACCCCCAGGCTACTAAGTCCACTTTCCTGACATCTAGAAGCAGACAGTGCCTGAGAAATTTTTCCCTCTGGAGTTGCCCTTAACCAATGACTAACAGGCATGTGACAGTTATAAGAAAGACCCAGCTCCTTTGCCTTAGGTCAGTTCACCTCAGAGGTAAAACGTACATACAGAGGTCCTCTATGGGATTAGGCCTATGTTACCCTCTGTGTGACTTAGCTGAAGGTCTCATCCTTGCTTGTATTTCTCTTATTTTCTGTTGCTTTCTACATTTTCTTATGTGTTTCCCCTCAGAGAATTTCTTAAATATGTAATTTGTAAACTATTCTCAATTCAGGAGTCTGCTTCTAGGTAGACAGGTGTAAGAAAATGTTTTGTGAGGTTTCTATACATTTGATGCACAGCATATAAATCACCCTATAATGAATTATCTGAAAGAATTATATATCTATTTGAAATATCCTTAAAGAATTAAAGAGTTAATCAGAATAATAATATTCATTTATTTAAAAATATTTACTAAGCACCTATATGTATGAGGCACTTGTTATGGAATTACAAAAGCAAATGTCATTTTCCAAAGTAAGAAGCAAGACTGTGGCATACTATGCAGCAGAAAACAAGGAGCTCCTACCCTTTGCAACAGCATGGATGGAACTGGAGAGCATTATGGTAAGTGGAATAAGCCAGGTGGTGAAAGGCAAATACCATATGATCTCATCTATAAGTGGAACCTAATCAACAAAACAAACAGGCAAGCAAAATATAACCAGAGATATTGAAATTAAGAACAAACTGACAGTTACCAGAGGGGAGGTGGGAGGGAATAATGGTGGGAAAAGGGGGAAGGGTTTTCAGGAACAACTATGAAGGACACATGGACAAAATCAAGGGTGGTGGAATCAGGGATGGGAGGTGGGGATGGCTGGAGTGGGGGTAAGTGAGAGGGGGAAATGGAGATGATGGTAAAAAAAAAAGAAGGAAAAGAAGAAGAAACAAGACTGTGGAAGAGTATTTTTAAAGAATGAGTAAAAAGGGCTTTAGGTTTTTTTTTTATGTTTTTCCATATTCAACCACATTGTAAAGTCTAAAAGTATCTGGAGTTGGAGATTTGAATAAGATTTACTGACAAAGCTAAGTTCTCTTCGAAGTTCCACTTTCCCCAAAAGAGAGGGGGAAATTAGGCTTTAAGAAAACTCACTAGGTTTGATTAATGCCAGGTGAAGAGTGCACTGACAATAGATGGCTATAGTGATGTTTAAAGGGAGAGCAGTGATATGACTAGCAGCTTTGACATGCAAGTGATAGAAAAGTAGCTTCTTTGGGTGGCCCATCCTTCCACAGCTTATTGGGATAAAGCATCTGTTTTTACCAGGAACCAGATGTGTGCCATGCCACGATAGAGTTAATGTGGTTTTGTCTTGGACAACATCCAAGAAAACAGCTTGGAAAGTGTATGAAGACCTCAGCAGAGTCATTAGACATACCATTACAAACTTTCTAGTTGAACAAAGACAAAACAGCTGAAAGGTGAAGAGATATCTATTTGCTCAGATCAAAGCATCTGTAGATAACCAACTGCCTGCCCCTGAGGATGGGCATATGCAATTTTCCAAAAGAGAAAATCAATGAAAATACTTTCGTGGCTCTGAGACTGATTCTATATTAGCATAAAAATAAGTTTAATTACAAATTTCCTCTTATTCCTTCATTTTCTCTTTATGCAACAACCTTGAAAAGATCTGAAACTTTGATCATTATAGTATGAAAGAACAGACCACCCACTTTTTATGACTCTGGACGGCATTATTCCCATTAATACAAAATGTGAATGCTGTCTCAGGACCTATGTAATACAGCAGTCTAGTTAGGACAAATATAAATATTGGCTGGGAAAAGAGAAAAGCAAACCAATCATCTTTCCCAATAGACCTGGGTGGAGAGTCTGGAAATCATTTATAATATAAATGAAGACTAAAAATTTGACAAACACACTTGACTAAACTTTGAAATGACTGAACCATAACTGTGTTTTAAATGATCACTTTTAGTTACCTAGTGCTACTATAAAATTCATGGATATTAGTAGGCAAATTCCACGATGACTCACAGTGATCTTCCCTACTGGTGTTAACACTCTTTTGTAATCCTCTCCCTTTGAGCATGAACGAGGTCTAGTGTTATGTGTTTATAAATAGAATATAACTACTGAGATCAGGTTCCCCAAGACTATGAGTGATGTTCTGCTGGCCTTCTTTCTCTGACCTCATGGACCCTCACTCTGATGAAGCCATGTACCATGCTAAGGGCTGTTGTACGAGGAGGCCCATGTAGCAAGAGAGTGAAGAAAGCTTATTGTCAACAGCTTGTAAGAAACTGAGGCGTCCACTTAACAGCATGTAGGGAAATAAATCCTGCCAACAATGCATGGAATCAGCTTGAAAATGCATCCACCCCCAGCCAAGTGTGCAGATGCACCCACAGCCCTGGCCAACACCATGATCACAGCTTTCTGAAAGACCCAGGGCCAGAAGTCTCAGCTGAGAAATGTCTGCATACCTAATTCACAGAAATAGTGAGATAATAAATGTCATTATTTTAAGCCAATAGATTTTGAAGCAACTCATTATAAAGCAATAGATAACTAAGCCTGAAACTTGCCTTTGATTTTAACCATAGGGATGCGAGCAAAGATTAAAAAATTTGTCTTCTGCTTATAGTGAGTCTACAGGATCTGCTCTAGTCAGTGTAACTATTACAAAATCTGAATAAGACAGCTTATCTGATTTTCAGCAGCTTACAGTCTCATATGGGAGATTTGCACCAAAGCAGGATGTCCCAAGGCATAGTTAAATATGTATGTACTGTGAAATTTCAAGGCCCTATTTTTTGAATTAATAAAATTATAGTAGGCTGTAAGTTTTCTGTATCCTCTCTATCACAGAAACCCTACTAATAATAATCACCTTTATTTAAAGAATATCTTGGGATCTGGCAGTTGTTACCTGTATTTCCATTATGCTTTCACATAATAAAATTCACACACACACACACACACACACACACACAACTTGCAGGAGGGATTTAAATTTAGGAAACAAGAGGTTCCAGTCAAGATGGTGGTATAAGTAAACACAGGACTTGAATCCCCACAATCAACAATTAAAATTTTCTCCAGTAAGAAATTTTAATAAATCTTTTTTTTTTGCTTTATATAGTCCCAAGTTCCATATTATCTCAGTGTTTAGTTATCCAGCAATGCCTTCCCCTTATAATTTTGGTCCTTTTCTTTTAAGAACAAAAATAAGTTTTTCTAATTTTCCACATAGCAAATTTTGTCTCTCTCTTCAGTTTTTGAGGCCTCTGGCTAATACTGATAGCTAATACTCTAAAGTTAAGTTCTTATACCCTAGATACTAGTTAAAACATTTTCCTATAAAGGCATGAATATTTTCAATTAAATTCTGTCTCAGGCTGGTACTCTTCACCTGGTACTGGAGATGGACAGTAATCTAATTTAGATAGATGTTATGAACACTGAGGTATGCTCCCATATAGTCTCCTCTTTTTAGGACAGAGGCTTGTATTCTCTCTAGATCAGGGGTGTCAAATTCATTTTCCCCGGGGGCCACATCAGCCTCGAGTTTGCCTTCAAAGGGCCGAATGTAATTTTAGGACTGTATAAATGTAACTACTCCTTAACAGTTAAGCGAGAGCTCAGCAATGCTGCCAGGTAGAAACAAGATTCCAGGCCCCATAACACAAGATGGAGGGCTGGATTCTGGCCATGGGCCTTGTTTGCCACCTGTGCCCTAGGTGCTTAGGGTGTTCCTGCTGCACCTGAGAGCTTAATGCCCTTTACTTAAGAGAATCACCTGGCCTAAAATTGGATCATACCTTCCCAGAGACAGTCTACACCAATTACTGGCCAATGTTGGAGTATCAAGATTTCAATTCCTTCCTTTACCTAATCCTGCTTTCTTCAATACCCTTTATTTATTGATCATTCTTAGTAACTTCTGCACAGAACACTTTGTGCAGAAATTGCACATTGAGGACTATCAATAAATACCTGGCTTAGATTTTATTCCTGGGGAAACGAACCTGCAAGTATTGGCAAGATAAAATTACAGACTTGAGGGGGAAGTTGATTAGATATGTTGAATTCTGTGTACTGTTAACCATCCAGTGTAAATTTTTAACTACATAGCAGAAATAGGAGAAAAAAACCAGTTGAACACATAGAGGTTTGGAGTAATCAATACACTGGATTTTAAAACACAGAAGTTACCCACTTTCTTCCTACTGAAAAACACTTTTTTTTTTTTCAGTTTGCAGGGCAGCCAAATTAGTTTTCCTCAAGATTTTTTTCTCAAGTTCCCTTTTTACTCCTCACTTGCTAATTAAACAGTCTAATAAATTAGATGTTAAATAATTAATTCAAATAATATCAACACATTTCTGTAATATACAAAGGAGAATCTAAAACATGCTGCTGAGGACAACAGAGAAAATTTCTCAGCTAATGGTTATAAGGAGATGGATATCATTAAGTGATAGAATAATAATCCAGTTGGAGTCTGATTTGCAAGTTTGTTTGGTGTGTTTAGCACCACAAAGGAAAACAGTGTAGTGTAAAGTAGTAAAGAATGCAAGAGAATATAAGGAGATAAGTTAAAGAATTTCACATGTGCTACAGATTATAGAGCCTTTAGATCACTCTTTGAATTTATTCTTTTATTTTAAAAACAGTAGGAAGAAATTGGACATTCTTATGAAACAGATAAATTCATTCATTTATTATTAAAACTTACTGAGCACCCACTGTGTCCTAGTTCCTAAGTTTTAGCGATGGGGTAACAATGTTACCATATTAAAATGATGATATTGCCAAAAACAGATCCCCTGCTTGTGTCTACATTCTGATGTTACAAGATATTGACAATATAGGAAGATAATAGAGAAAAGTAATAAATGAGAAAATATAAAATAAATGAATAAATAACTAAATAACAGTGTAATAAAAGATCAGGTGATATGCTAAAACTCATGGAAAAAATAATAAAATGGCATAAAAGAATAGAGAATGATAAATTCTGAGCTACAGATGATGAAGAAAACAGCTTTGTAGACTTTTATGAATTCTAAAGGATTTGGAATGGGGGATCAAAGAAGAGATTTTCAGCACTGATCTGAATAATGCACAAGAAGAAAATATGAGAATGGTTGTATTTACTATAATCATATTTACACTTTAGAATATTGTGTTAGTTGTAAAAATTGTTGAATACATAGATTTGAAAGTCATAAGCAAATAGATGACATTTAAAACATTGAAGGGGGAATGCATTTTCAGGAACAACTATAAAGGACACATGGACAAAACCAAGGGGGGGTGGAAGGAAAGGAAGGAGGTGGGGAGGGCTGGGGTGGTGGGGAATGGTGAGGGATAAATGCAGACAACTGTAATTGAACAACAATAAAATAATTTTTAAAAAACATGATATTTAATAATTACATCTTAGTAGAGAGTGTTAATGGAGACAACTGTATTTGTATAAAAAAGATAAATAAATAAATAAACAAGAGACTGTTAAAAGAAATAAAATAATAAAAGTAAAAGCAAGGGAACCTCAACAATATCATTTCAGTTGAGGGGAATGAAAAAATAGAATTGGAATAGGTTGAGGAAATAAAGTGGGAAAAAATGAGCACAAATAAAGCAGTTGTGACAGTCCCATAGAAATGGAAAAATGTGATAGTATGGGTTGTACAGACATGTAGGATCAAGGAATTTTCTCAATGGTTCTACTATGCATTTTGTTGACTGGTGAAATATGTCCTAATGATGCAGAATTTGGTGATATGGCCAAGAGGAGACATAATTTTAGAAGGAAAATTCCTAATTATGAAGGAGGGAGCATGAGCCAAAGCAGAAATAGAGAAAGAGGAATGGACGGGAAGAGGGAAACTCCACTGTAACAGCAGAGCTACTTCTAATTAAAAGTAAGACCATCACCTCCCAATTCACAGGTGCAAAAAAGTCACAAGTCTTCCTCAGTCTTCTCCTACGTTTTCTTACCTCAATCATTCACTAGAAATAATAGCTCCAGACCAAGAAAAGAAAGTGACATCCTTGAAATCCCTTTTTCTCATCACCAAAACCCAACACAACCATTTAAACTATCTCTAAATTTCCTAGGTTCATCCCTTCCACTCTCCTGAAATTCAATAATAAACATATCCTCAGGTGAGCATTAAAGAAATAGTGTTGTAAGTTCTACTAATATTTTAGGTGCTTCAACATTATTTTCTAGAGGAAATAGATGTGAATGTGCTTTGTGATGTTAGGTTTGTAAATGTATTATTCGCAAAATTAATATATTTTTGTAGACTAACTTATTTTACTCATAGTCTGTTATACCTACTAAGTTTACATATATGTAAGACTAGAAGAAATAAAAAGCAAATAAAAATGGAATTACATTATTATTTTATTGAGACTATAAAAATCATATTACAGAATATAAAAAGAAAGTTGGCATATTTTCTTTCAAGAAATTGAGACTAGAGTACCTATAACGATGTTTTATATTCACTCAAACAACAGTTAAATTGCATGATTTCACACCAAGACACCATTTGATTAGTTCTACCCCTGGCAGATGACATTTTCTGGTGTGATGATATCTCCTATGGCCACTTCTATATCTTCCCCTTTTCCTTTTGAAGATTATTAAAACAAAATAATTATTTCTGCTCAGGAATAATGGTAATTTAAAATAAATTTTTATATAGATTTCTTATTTTTATGTTATAAAAAACTTTTATCCTTATACTACTCACACAAAAAATTAATTTTTCCAGTGAAATAAGTTACTACTTTATTTCTTCATTCAGCGCATTAAAATTCTGGTTTTATGTTTGCATTTGAATTTTATTCACTTAAATATAAAATATTTTCATTAAAAGTAACTATTCTTTAATGAAATAGGTGTTATTAATTTGAAAACTACAGAACACAAACATTAAAATGTTAAACATTGCTTAAAAATCATTGTTATGTTTACTTAATAATCAATAACTATCATTTTCTGTTTTAAAATGTAAATGTATAATCAGAAATGTTGTGTTTCTAATCACAGTGTGCTGATATTTTAAAGGTCCTCAGAATATGAAAAACATGATGAAAAGAATCTGTTGCAGAACAGACAACATAAAGAATTCCAGGAATGCACTGATTCTTAAAGATCATCGCCACTATACATCACTACTTCTAATATATTTTTTGCAATTTTAAAAAACTAAAAACAATTAAAATAAAATTTTAAAAAGTAAATAAAGAAAGAATTCTCAAACTTATGAAGGATTATTCTTGCATTTTACACCACAAAATTAATTCTAAAAAATATATAATTTTAAAAATATTGATTGACTTGGGAGAGAGAGAAAAATATCAATGTGTTTTTCCATTTATTTATACATTCATTGCTGGATTCTTACATGTGCCTTGACTAAGGCTTGAACTCTCAACCTTGGCATATCAGGACAAGACTCCAACCAACTGAGCTACCTGGTCATGGCAATAAATGTATAATTTTTAAATAAAGTATTTATGTTATTAATTTGCTTTATTTAAGAGAAATGCTTATAAAAACCTTAACTGCTCATTTGAAAAAATTACAAATACAAAATACAAATTACAAAAAGTTAAAACAATTCAGATTTATATCAGTAATTCAATTGTTAGACATATAAATACTGAGAAAACTGTACACTTAATATTTAAAATATGATATCCAAATTCATTGGTAGTGAAATATTAGGCTTAAATTATACTATTGCACAATATATGTTAATACACTATTTTTTAGTAAAAATACCCACATTCTAAACAAAATTGTGTTTAATATGTTAGGAGGTGTTTTAAACATATTTATTTAAGGCCTTATTTTGCATTAGTTTAATTGTATGGGTACTTTATTTTTCAACCAGAGAAAAATTCATTTTTATATTTAGAGAGAATTCCCTGAGGACCAAGAAAAAAATTGTCTCCTGTCTCATATTTTGCATGAATATGTGACAGGTACTCTCCAAGTCACTGGAAATATAACAGTAATGAACTTTACCCTATTTTTTCTTGTCCTCAACTATACTGTGAGGTATTAATATTCCCTTTACTACAGATCATAAAACTGGGAATAATAGAAGTAGTAAATTGCAAAGTCACCATTTCATCCCAGGCCTCTCTGAATCAATGGATAATTTGAGAACAGCAGTTCACTATATCTATTAATGGAAAAAGAGATTTTAAAAAAGTAACTCTTGGAAACTTACTTCCATTCTACTAACTGTTTAGGATACAGTTAGTTAATAGAAATTGTATTATACAAGTTTTACATTTACTCATTCATTACTTTGTGATAAACATTGATTAGCTTAGATCTCATGTAAATAAGAGTTTCTTTTTCATTAATGATGAATCTGGTTTTAAATATTTTCTCTCAGTATGAAAGGGATTAAGTTGTTCAAATTAAAATCAGTAAGAAGGATTTAAAAGAGATGCTGTTCTACAGAATTACAAAGGGCAGGAAATGTCATAAAAGTATTTGCTTGTGACTGATAAACCTGTTAGGATTAAAGAAATGACATTTATATTATGTAAAATATATATGACTAAAACATATAGTCATATTTGTAATCCAAGACATGCTGTTTTGTGCTTCTCATAATTTTCATTGTTATTATTTATATTATACATTTTATTTGAATAATGTTTTACTCTTGTATATGTGATAATTAAGAGAAATAATGTAGTAAATAATGCTCAATGATCAGCTCCCATTTGTCTGTATCAAGTTCTCCATGGTTACATATTTTTCTTGTTGCAGTCAGCCTTTTCCTTTAGGAAATTTCACTTCTTTCTCTATGAGGTTACCTTCTTACATCATATAGATGAGGCTAAAATGACAGGGACACCAGCCCTCAGTGTCTGCGGCATTATGGATGAGATGAAATAAATTCACATGGACCATCAAGCCCTGTGTGGAGGAAAAGGGACAGTGTGACTTCTCCATCAAAGCGAGAGCAAGCCTCAGAGTGCCTTGGCCACTCTCTCAAGAGGAGGGGCCATGGCCCTTGCCCTGACAGGCTTTTATTGGATTCAATTTGCATAGGAAGACAGGGTGTATACATAAAGCTCATCAATCATTGTCAAGCAGAAATGATTAAACAATAGATAACATTCAAAGAACTCTGAGGGCCTATTTTGAGTCAGGGTCAGATAGCTAAAGGGCCATAAAACTCTGAGGAACAAACTCACTTCTTGCTTGGACCCTTATTGTTTAATTGAGAGCATTCTAAACAAAGCAGGTTTCACAGGATTTTACATACTCTTTCTTAGGCCTGATGCCCTAGGGAACCTGCCCTTTCCAGCACAGGGCTGCACCCATCACCAGCATTGTTTCAGGCTTAAGGCATTATTTCAGGCTTAAGTCAGGCAGGGGAAGCAAGGCAGCCAAGAGATTAGGAGACTTTTCAGACAGAATGAGGACTCAGGCTGTGTCAAAGCCAAGGGGCAAGGGTCCATCACCCCTTTTCTGTAGCCCCCAAGTCCTTCCCTGGGGCCCCATGATTGTGTCTTAGGTTGTCCCCTGCTTGAGGAATCTTACCCATCATTGGCTAACTGATCAAGCACTGGGGGCCAGGCAGGGAAGTAAAAGGAGCAGAGGTGGTGCCCCTGCCAGGGAAAAAAGCTTTGTCTTAGTGGCTTATGGTCCGAAGGTCCATCACTCAGGCTTAGCTATGGGGGGGTTACAGCTCCTGAAACCAGGCAGGGCACTTCCCAACGCTAAACCATTATCTAACTTTTAAAAATATTCTTGTAATATAATATTGCCAAAGTTCATTAAGCAACTACCCAAAAAAGCATTATTGGTTTAAAAATGGTCTCTTTAAATGAGATAACAGTAGAATTTTAGCTAATATGTATCATAGAAACAGTATCTACTACTAAATATTTCATTATAAAACTCATTTTCCCCTCAGACATCTTCTCATTGATAACCACATTTGCGTAATTGGTAGGATTATTCTCCCAGTCTTCCCAATTGATCTACAATTCACTCTTTTCTTATTTTCTACATTTGCTAAAACATTTTCTGCATTCATTGTTTACTTTCCTTCCTCTCAATCATTGCTTATCCTTAAACAATTCATACAGAATTCCTCCCTGTGGAACCAAAACCTTGTTAAGTCTTCTGTGTCTATTAAAAATTTTGCTACCTATATTCTACTATGTTCTATCATACATCTGTTGACTTCCATTTACCTATTTTATTATTACTTTTTATCCAGAAGAAATATAGTGAGATCACATGCCTGTCAAATAACAGGTTTCATGAGATTTGTTTGTTTTGTTTGTTTGTTCTTGGTTTCATTCACTGTGCACTTAGGTACAGTGGAAGTCCTTCTCAGAAATACTCATGGAAAGCAATGTGCTATGTGGTGCAATTTAGAAGGTATCTGTTGCACCAAATATCACCATCTCCTTTCCCTACTAGACAGAGTTTAGACAGTGAAATGCAGACCAGGTGAAGCTGTAATCCTGAGCAAACCTTGCAATCCAGATGTTTCCTGCCCCTTAGCTTTCTATAGGACTTTGTCATTAAAGTGTACCTTTCCTAAGATGCAATGTGGTATCACCAAACACTTCATATTTCCAGCAATATTAGTTTATAGGAACTGCATTCTCTGCAAATGTATAGAAGTGGTATTGTTGAGTCAAGAGTAAAAAACACTTTGGACAGATGTTTACTTAATAAGGTAACAGCAAGAAAGAGGAGAAAAACAACTTCCAAATTTTCTGTTTGACATAACCTCTAATTTCACAGAATCAGGTGCAAATGATATAAAAAAAAAAAGAAAAAAAATATGGCCCCATATTCCTTCAGTCATGCAGGGCTGCATTTGTTTCTTGAGGTGATAAAAAATTCTGCCACTGACAGTTTTTATAAAGATAATTTATATTTCATTAATACCAATCTCAGTTTCTGGCATTTGTTTTCTTTTGGTCTTAGATTTAGTATTTTTAGTGAGTTTTCATATGCTTTCTGCTTTGGAAATAGTTTAAAGGGAAAAAAAAGGAAGAAACTAACTTCATTTTAATCCAGAGGTTACCTCCAATTTTTGGGCAGGGTATGGGTAAATATTGAATGGGTTTACTATATTTTTCTTTTCTTTTGAAGATTCAATTAAGTAATTGATTTATTCATACTGCCATATGTTGTTTCCACTTTTAAAACTTTAAGGACACCAAAGCAAGAATATGTTTTCAAACTTTACTTTAATAATAAGAGACAAACAGAAAAAGAAAAAAAGTAGATGAATTTATACAAGAACATGTGCAGCATCCAGCCAAGCTTGCTTTCTTTTGTATATTTAAACATAAGTTTAACATTATTTTTATTTTTTTTACAAGAATAAGCCATAGATTGCCAATAAGACATTTTGGACCACTTTAAAAGCATAGTAGGAAAATATGCTCATATTTGCAGAGTTTTTTTTACATCATAGTTATTCCTTTTGTGATCATATGCACTACAATAAAAATGTATACTTCAAAAACGATTTGTACTTTTATTTAAATATGATTGCAATTGTTTCTCTCTATAACATAAAAAGAAAAAAATAACTCTTTTACAATAATAGCTTAGAAAGTCTAGAAATAATTATTTTAATGTATATCATTTTAACTATTTATTATTAGTATAATGCATCATATCTATATTTTTTAATGATTTATTGTAAAATAGTAACAAGTATGCCTATCTTTTCAAGGTCTAATACATAAATAAAAGGAGAATAGAGCAAGAAAACATCTCCTGATGGCTCACTAGAGTAATTCTGATGAGACATATGATAAGCAGTATGTCTTTAATGGAAAGAGTAAAGAATCACATCTCAGAGAGATACAAATTCAAACCACAATGAGATACCACTTCACACCAGTCAGAATGGCCATCATAAACAAATCAACAAATAAGTGCTGGCAAGGTTGTGGAGAAAAGGGAACCCTAATGCACTGTTGGTGGGAATGCAGACTGGTGCAGCCACTATGGAAAACAGTATGGAATTTCCTAAAAAAAAAAAAAAAAAAAAAAAA